>SNQJ01S0071900.1:24421-38164 GCA_010110895.2 Picea sitchensis | reverse complement strand
CTAAGCAAACTAAGTCCAAAGGTATAAGGAATGGAAAGGGCATCTAGGACATATAATAAATATGGTTTCTAAGGAGATTGTAGCACAAATTCCATATTTATGAAAACGAGAAATAAGTCTAGTTAAAGATGATGAAATGAAAGTTTTCCTAGACTTATAGAAAATCTAATTTCTATTTATTTGAACTGTAAATTCCAAATTTGCAAACAAGAAAATAAATAATGTATTTTTTTATATATATTTTACATTGGTTGAAAGGGAGGACAAATGCATGGATTCTAGATTGGGCAAATTGGGTCAATGGGGAAGACTCAACGTTGCTTAAACAATGTTTTATGGGAAAACCAAGCTGCAAAATATATGCTACAACAATCCCTAAATGGATAGAAATTAATATAGAAATTTATGAAGGAAGGGATCTCAAAGAGATCCACCTTCAAGCTTGGTTCAAAGGTGAATTTTGTTAATAAAATAAACTAATGCAACACCTCTTTAAGGTATTAGATGCAAACCACATTATTTCCATTAACAAAATACAAAAGAAACTAAAGAGAAAGGAATTTTCACACCTAGTTTACTTCCAGTGTGGTTGATAAACCATTTCCCTTAGCCTCATGAACAAGCTTTGACATCATAAATCAACATCAAAGTTTAGCAAATAGATTCCAATTAAAGCACATCTCGAGTGGGTCACAACTACACCGTAACACCACTTGCTTGATGGAAACAAAGGACAGTGACTGACATCTCGATTCTCTTTCCCTTTTTTTCATTCCGTCAAGGCCCAAAGGGGAAATAAGCACGAATATATGTAAGGTAAACCTTCGTTCCGTCAAGGCCCAAAGGGGAAATCCAAATAAGCACAAAGATATGAAAGGTAAACTGGGGAATGCATATATGGGTAGATCTCATACAATTTATACCAGGTGGGATAGCTATTGAGTGCCCATACCACAAAATAGGGGCGAATTAAACCATAAACCCCGATTTTACCAAATTGGCAAGGCAAAGATGCTATCAAAAATTTCCATATTTATAGAAATTTGGCTAATACAAGCTTGTCCCTCCGAATTCAAAGGCGAAATATAATTTTTTTTCCTCTATCCCTCCTAAAAACATGGGCTAACCCTGTACACGATTTTTCCCCTAAAATAAATTACGAGCTAGTGATATAAGTTTAAAAAAATCACTCTAATACAAAAAATTAATTCATTTGTTTTTGTTCATGGCAGAACTATGAATGGAATTAGTAGAAATTACATTTCTATGTGAACACCATGCTCTAATTTGAACGGATTTTGTTGAACTTTTATATGGATTTTAATATCAAAGGATAGTAGACAAGGACGATGACATGATAGCTAATTAATGTGAAAGGCCAAATGAGATTTGAGGAATTTTTTATATTTTACATTTAGTTTTTTTTATATGACAATAGATTCCAAAATCACATAAAAATAATCCGATGAATATTTTATTTTAATAGTAAATAAATAGTTTTATAGTGTTATTAAAAATCATTTTTTATTTTTTTATTTTTATTTTTTATTTTTTATTTTTTTTTGAAATTTGAAAACCAATTTATATTTTTACTAATTTGACTTTAAATCTCTTAGAATATAATCTCTTGGCACTTAGAATAAATGATGTACTAATATGTTAGTTGTAAACTTCAAAGTAATAGTGACTGTACACTGCTAGCTGTACGAGTTAGTTAAGATTTTTATCAGATTTTTGATCTTCTTGATTTACTGAAGCTTATTTAGCTTAACTATTTTTCTTTAATAAATTGAATTCAAGCTATGAGGGCTTATTTCCTTTTTCTATTTATTTTGTTTTTTGTTTTCTTGCACAATTTCTTATTTTGTGATAATCCTTTTTCTTATTTTGTGATAATCTTTTTTCTGTCTACTTTGTTTCTTGTTTTCTTGCACAGTTTCTTGTTTTGTCATAATGCTCCCATGACAATTTGTTTTCTGGCACAATTTCTTCTTTTGTCATAATCTTTTTTCTTTTTTCTGTCTACTCTGTTTCTTGTTTTCTTGCACAGTTTCTTGTTTTGTCATAATCTTTTTTCCTGTTTTGTCATAATCTTTTTTCTGTCACTCTGTTTCTTCTTTTCTTGCACAGTATTCTTGTTTTGTCATAATTCTCCCATGACAATTAAAAGAAGGTTGTGTTCAATAAAATCTGTTAATATAGAAACTCTAGACACAATGTCAAAGTCTCTCAGCATAGATTGAGGCACAGATTGAGCCAATCCTATCTATGCGCATGGAAAAAGGAAGAAGAATATAGAGACACAAGTGTCGTTATATGTAAGTTAAGATTAGTCACTGCCTCAACCTTGAGGCGAGATTTAGACTTTTAGGACACTGCCATAATCAATCGGTCTATGCTCGGGGGCTGCAGCCTCTCCCACACGGCACGAGATCCAACTTGACCGAGCAGTTGTGAATATTCACGCCTGTGCATGGAAATCGAGCTTCTTATAAATGAGCGTACTCGCGAAACATTTCTCAAGTCGCTCATTTCCTTTGAGAAATATGGCAGCGTCTAAGGAACAGACGAAGATAATTCTGATTGGGTTTATTGCCATCTTCTGTTGTTCCATCTTCACCGGTAAATTAGCATCGACCAATATTTTTTTTTCATAAAATACAATTGTTATTCAAAGCTTAACATCGATTGGATTCTATTACACTGTTTATAATTCATTTCCTTAACATCGATTGGATTCTATTACACTGTGCAGACGGTGATAAGATAGGACTGAACTACAGTATGCTCGGAGACAATTTGCCACCTGCAGACCAGGTGGTAACTCTGATGAACAACAACAACATCGGGAAAACGAGGATTTTCGCAGCAAACAGAGATGCACTCAAAGCTTTCGCCAATTCCGGGATCGATGATTATAATAGTGGGAGTCGGTAATGAATAATTGGAGGCCATATCCTCCAGCCAGGACTCAGCAAACGGTTGGGTTAACGACAACATTGTCCCCTTCTATCCCGCCACCAATATCAAATACATTGCAGTGGGCAACGAGGTATTGCCGAGCTCGCAGTACGTATCGTATCTTTTTCCTGCCATGACCAACATTCAAACCGCGGTTCAGAACGCCAATCTGCAGAATAACATCAAGGTCTCGACCACCCACCGCATGGATGTTACCAATGGCTTCCCGCCTTCTCAGGGAGTCTTCGTAGATGATGTGAACGACACCATGAACTCTATCCTCAAATTCCTGTCAGATAACGGGGCTCCCTACATGGCCAACGTCTATCCATACTTCAGCTACACCGGCAGCGTGGGCTCCATTACTCTGGACTAGGCTCTGTTTAAGTCCACGCCTCCAGTGGTGCAAGACGGAGATCGGAGCTACACCAACCTGTTCGATGCCATGGTTGATACTGTTATCTCGGCCATGGAAAACTTGGGATATCCAAACGTCCCGATCGTTATTACTGAAAGCGGTTGGCCTTCTGCTGGGGCGGATGCAGCTACGGTCGAGAATGCTCAGTCATACAACAATAATCTAATCCAGCACATATTATCGAATGCAGGGACACCAAAGAGGTCGGGAACGAGCATAGAGACCTTTATCTTCGCTCTTTTCAACGAAGATACCAAGACGGGGGAATGAGATTGAGCGTCACTTTGGTCTCTTCAACGCTGATCAAAGTCCTGCATACTCTGTCAACTTTTCTCCATAGTTGACCTGCATCTCAATCTCCCGTACCAACTCGATGTCGACAAACCCAAGTTATATGCAGCGATATAGTCGATGTCCACAAACCCTAGTTATATGCATGCTACGTAAATAATCCTCCTCATGAATAAAGTGTGAATGGCGAAGTGTCGAAGCCGTCACTTGAGTTAGTTATCTTTTGGAAATTCAAGGACTTCACTTTGCTTTTGTATTTAGTAAATATATTAGAGGTTTTGAAAACAATTTATGTAGATGTATTAAATGTGATTTTGAAAAATTTTAATGTTTTAAATGAATCCATGAAGCTCGCAATGAGATTTTTCGTAACGAACTCATTAATACCTCCTTATAAAACAAGTGCTAGGAAGTGGTAATTTTAGTCGTGACATGATTAATAAAATTCACAAAATTGGAAAAATTCTAAGGTTGAGAAATATGTCTTTGGTTACAATAAGATATAGTATTTCAACTATTAATATTACAATTTTATATACAAATAAGGTGAATAGCAACGATGTTGCTAGTCCCTCCCTTAAGAGATTAAAAAAGAAAATAATGTGTTGTATGCATGAATGGTTTGTGTCCCCAATTGGGGGACATCAACATCATCTTGTTAGTCCTTGTTGTGTATGAACATAAGATAGCAGTTGCAGATGAGCAGGGGATTCCATAGATTTGGACGAGGAAAGCTTATATATCTATTCGCACCAATTCATGAAAACTTATATATCTACTAGCACGAGCTCAACAAAACCATATTTATCTACTTGTGCCCACTCAAAAACCCTGATTTATCCCAATGTGAAAAGGGCTCCAAAGAAAAGATTCCTCGTGATGTCACATTAGAAAAATCTAAACTATCTAATGTCTTATATACTGTATGATAAGAATGCTCAACATGGAGATAGAGTCAACACTACGTTCAAAGATTTGGGGTTGATCATGTGGATAGTTTCATAAAATTCATCAACAAAAGAACCCAAGTTTGATAGTTGGCTTGCTACGAGCTTTATTGTAAAAGGAAGATTCATCAATGGCTTGAAATACTAAGCATAAGTGTTACGCTAATTATTCTCTATACTGCAGTGATGGAAATCCACTCAAATGATCCTTTACCGAACCTATTACCCACTCTAAATCCTTTATATAAACACGCAATGCATACAAAGAATAGGGTACCGGAGATTAGAATACAATACAGAGTATAATGGTTAACGTACTCATGCTCATACTTTTAAATTTGGCAACATCGACAATCGTTCTCTAATGAGAGGCCATGGGCCACCCTGAGGCTAGCGAGGATTTGGAGGAGAATCAGCGAGTCTTGTGAGGTATTGACAAAATCAAGGGAGGCATTACAACCCGTGAGTCAAGAGCCAAAGAAGAAATTCGTCCGAGCGAGATGATGTAATAATGATGTAATGATAAAGAGATTAGAGGTGATGCAACCTCGTGTGGCATAGGCAGTCTGTGCAAAATTCAAAGTTATCTGACCTCGTGAGCCATAGAAAGACTAAATTACCAAAGTTGGAGGCGGCACAATCTGCAATGATAGTCAAACCTTGTGAGCCATGAAAAAGTCAAGGCATCTAGAAAAGTTAGGTTGAATATAAAATTCCTATAGGCTAGAAAACAAGCCGTTATTCCTAATATTACAAATGATATAAATGTGTGTTATGGTGCATTGGCACATGTAACATTATCCACCATGAAGAATTTTGAGTTGCCTTGTCAAGAGTCGGTGTCCTTGAAGTCTAAGTCTAGTTCTACTTTAGAACTAAAGTGTAATCTTTAGTTTATGCTTGGAAGTCTCAGAGATCTAGTTACGTTTTTAGGCCCTATAAATTGTAATTTTGAGTTGTAACTGATGTCTTAATTCTAGTTCTATTTTGAACTAAAGTGTAATGTTGAGTTATGTGAGAGTCTCAGTCTAGTTCTATTTTCAAACCTAAAGTGTAATGTTGGGTTGGCCGAAGTCACAAGTCTAGTTCTATTTTCGAACTAAATTGTAATTTTGAGTTGTAACTGATGTCTTAATTCTAGTTCTATTTTGAACTAAAGTGTAAAATTTGAGTTGTAACTAAAGTCTCAAGTCTAGTTCTAAGTTAGATCTAAATATGAAGCTTAGTTATGATTAAAGCATGCAAACAAGTTACTATTTGAGCCTCTCCTCTTCTCCTATTAAACCTATATAAGCAGATATTGACCCCTCTCTTCAACACAACTTTTGATATGCAGGTTAAAGGAGTGAAGCCGGTGGAAAAGCACATATCAATTATAAAGAGGCAACATACCAAAGAAGCATATCAGGTGTTGTATATCAACAATAGAAATTTTTATATTAAATATATCAACATATAAGTGTTGTATATATCAATAATAGAGCCAACATATGGAGGATGTTTTCAACATAAGGTCTCTTAGGTCTTTGCTCGGTTCAAAGAATGCATCTTTGCAAGCTCTTTAGAAGAACGTTACCATGAAGTGTTGTAAAAGTAGTGTTACAATATTAATACAATAAAGGAATATTGAACTGGCGATGTTTTTCTCCTGTCTGGGGTTCCCAGGGTATATGTGTTGTTGATATGCATGCTTGTGTATCTACATGATTATTTACTATTGGTTTATGTTTGTATTGAAATTAATATTAGAGATTTGGAACCAAAGTGTTGAAAGAAAATAAAAGGAATTAATCCGCATAAGAAATCATGTTAGAATTTAACATGGTATCAGAGCTTAATTATGTTAAACATGTTGATGCTGTTGTGGTACAAATTCAAGCTAGCTTGATTAAGTTTATAATGTGAATTCCATGGCATCCTCCATTTCGATCCAAGGCTCAGGATAGGCTTGAAGGAGCTACCACAAATAATGCAGGAAGAGTGGACTTCAAGAAGATTCAGCAAGGCCAAGCGAATCATGCTTTGGTGAGAATCAAAGGAGCACTATAACAATGACTTCATTATTGGTGCCAAGGATTGTATGGATACATTGGTGAATCTATATGAAAAACAGGATCCAAGCCAGAAGAGGACACTTTGACACAAAGCAAGTATTTGAAGATGGAGAGAAAAGGTGAATCAATGGAGTCTTTGTTCGGGATATGAATCAGAGATCAGCTTTTGGCCACATAGGTGACAATGGGCGATGATGATTTAGTGAAGGCAATTTTTTCCGGTCTTCCTTCTTCATGGGAGACCTTATCAGTGTAAGTGGAGAGAGATTCAACCCACGTTTGAGAGGTTATGGCATGATTGCCTCTAGGAAAATTAAGCACAACGCTACGGGAGCCTTGATGAAGAAGAGCATGAATTTGGCATCAATATTCAAGGGAAAGAAGAAGGCACTTTCCAAAAAGGATCTGGAGAGCAAACACCAAAAGGCACATTCAAAGGCAAACATATTCATACATCTAATATTAAATGCTTTAGTTGTAATAAGTTGGTCATTTTACAAAACTGTTGGTTTAGAAAGAAATATCTAAGAAAACTTGTCATGCCTCAGCTAGGATGATGAATCCAAGAAATAAAAAAACTCCTTCTAATGAGAAAGAAAATAGAAAAAGAATATTACTTGGTTTTAAGCATATCGATTCCTGATTTTTCATGGGGCCGAAAACTTGGCTGAAATGAACAATGATTCATCAAAGCACATGCCAGGGTACAAGGATATCCTCTCTGATTTCAAGACAAAATATTTACCGAATACGGTGAGCTTTGAGATAACAAATATTTTAATACTATAAGAGGAGTAGATATCTCTTTCAGATTAGAATCTAGGGCTAGGCTTCATGTTGATGAAATATTATATTTTCCAGGGCTCAAGAAGAATGTATTATCAGTTGCAACCCTTGAGGGACAAGGGATATTGGGTGATATTCAGACATGAAGGAACTGCTATGGGCTAAAGGTAGCCACTTAAGTACATGAGAACCCATTGATGGAACTGTTAGTGGAGGACTGTATGTTGTGTCAGGACAGTCAGTTCGGGCATTGTCTCATGAACATGGTATGTGGCATGCCCCTCTATTTCTTTTAAGTAAAAATGAAATTTGTAAAGGATGCATGTTAACTGGGGCAAAATATAGAGAAAACATTTCCTAGTAGTGACAGCAGATCTCAGTCATTTGGTTCAAATTACGATAATGTGGTCCCATGTCATCTCCCTCACTTAGTGGATTTGTTTTGTATTATGTCATTTTATTGATGATTACTCAAGAAAATGTTGGATATATTTCCTTAAAAATAAAAGTGACACATTTGATAAATTCAAAAGAGTATAAAGCCTTTATTGAAAAGCAGACGGGGAAACACATCATAATCCTTAGAATAGATAATGGAGGAGAGTTTGACTCTCTCTATTTTGAGTATTTCTACAAGTCGTGAGAAATCAAAGAGGCAGTTGGCCAGTGCTTATATAACCCTGAAAATGGGTTATTTGAGGAGGAAAAACATGACAATTTGCAAAGAAGTGAAAACAATGATGTTTAACCAGGATCTACCAAATTCTTGATGGGCAGAAGCTACATCTTGTCATGTATTATGAACATGTGTCCACATCCTATCTTGAAGGAAAAGACTCTGAAAGAGGTCTTCTCAGGGATCAAATCACGATGAGAATCTAAGGATATTTGGAATTGTCTT
This sequence comes from Picea sitchensis, assembly GCA_010110895.2. NCBI lineage: Eukaryota > Viridiplantae > Streptophyta > Pinopsida > Pinales > Pinaceae > Picea > Picea sitchensis. Next base: position 29,806 of record SNQJ01S0071900.1, on the reverse strand, counting down.
GTGTATATTCATGTCCTAAGGAAAGAGGAAAAAGATGGAACCCTCGGCGGGCAAGAAGGGGTTTTGTGTGGAGTGTAGTGAGATATTCAGGCTTACAAAGATTTATGTGCCAGTCTAGGAGGAAAATAGAAGTGGGGAATAGATGTGACTTTCCAAGGAAAGGCATTTAAAATCAATGAGCTAGCGAGAATCGAAGCGGTTAGGTATTCACCCTCTTATAAAAATGAAGAGTCCGATGATCAAAGGGAGGAACCTCACAAAGGGCCAAGTAATGAGCCCCTAAAAACTGTTGAAGTGTTAGGAAGAACTCTTGAAGAACCTACAACCAAAAGGAAGCCAACATGGATTAAAGAAACATTGTAGGAAGCAAAAAAAGATAGCTACTCCCAAAGGAACATTCAGGGAAAGAAAGTGGCCTCATAGGTTTGCATGCCAATATTTGATGAGGAAGCATCAGGTATGGCTCATATTCATTTGAAAAGAAGATAAATTAAAAGGTATGGAAGTTCCATGCTTGAGACTCCCATCTATTTTGAAGAACAATGTCTAGGACATTGTCTTAGAACAAAGATAAATCATTGGTTTCTTCCAAATGGATATAAGATCAAACATGCAGAGTGATGGAAGTGTGGAAAAGTTCAAAACAATATCTGTAGCCAGAGGCTTCACACAAAAAGAAGGAATTGACTACAAAGATACTTTTCCCCTTGTAGCTAGGTATAGCTCCATTCAAACTATTATTGCATCTCTGGATTCCTTCGGTTGGAAGCTACATCAAATGGAATCTAAAACAACATTTATTGAATGGAAATATTGAACATGAGGTATTTTTGGAACAACCGGATGGTTTTGTATTGCATAAAAAATTCACTCATGTATGCAAGCTAAGGAGATCCTTGTATGATGCCGTCGTGGATCCTGAGTTTGGTATGGCCAGGTATTGATGAAACTCTTGAAAACTTCAGTGGCCCTATAGAAATGTGATGTTGATGCAAATCTGTAAGAGGAAACTAACCTCAAAATTTGAGATGAAAGTCTTGTAAGCTTGATGCATTACTTCTATAGTTGGAGGTATGGAAAATATGAGGAGATATTTTGTACAATCTGTAATGGATGTACTAAAAGAGGTTTGGTATGATGGATTGTAAATCCATGTCTACCTCGATGATTACCAACCCGAGGAAGTTGCATGATTCTGATATGGGTTCAGATTTGGTAGATCCCACCATGTATAGAAGCTGACTAATTGGATCATGGATGTACATATGAATCTCACTAAACCCGAGATATATGCTATCACATTGATTGCAATGATTCGATTCATAGTAGACGAGATAGAAGACTGCTTGGAGTGGAAACAAATTACATATTAAGAAATATATCGAGGGACCATTACTTATGGTTCAATATATACATCCAGTGGTGGTTTGTTTATGCATGGGTATGCAGACGACATGGAAAAGGAATTTTAGTGGATCGAAGAGTACCGGATCTTGCTTGATTAGGATCGCTATGATCTCTTGGTCAAGTTGTAAGTAGGGATCCATTGCATAGATTATAGCAGAGGTTGAGTACATTGTAGGAAGTGATGCTATAAAGGAAGCATTATGGCTTAGAAATTGGTTTCCTAGGTTGTTTGGTGACAAGATGGAGATGGCGGTGTTCAACTGTGATAATCAAAGTTGCATAAAATAGACAGAGAACTTCGATATTTCAGGACATGTCAAAACATATTGACATGAGGTACCACTACATCAAAGACTTGGTCTAGAGAAAAACTTTAAAGTTACAATACATAGCCACCAGCGAGCAGGTAGCTGATATCGACCAAACCTCGACCTCGAGACAATTTGTGTGAGAGGAAACTTGGTGTGGTGAGAATGAATCTTTGTTTGAGAGGGAGTGTTAAATTTGGCATGATCAACAGTCATTCCTTGATATGAGGAGCCATAGGCCTGCAGAATTCTTGAGGGAGATTTGGAGAAATCAGCCAGTCTTGTGGTATTGAAAAAAGATAAAGGAACATATAACCTCTATGAGTCAAACTAAAATTCAGGAGACCCGAATGAGATGCTATGTGAGTCTAATGAAAAAGTCAAGAGATGTACAACCTCTGTGAGCATAGACAATCTAGTGCAAAGTCAAGGGCATGTACAACCTCTCTGAGCATAGAAATACTAGTGCAAATGGAAGAATTGCAACCTCTATGAGCCTAATCCAAACCTTGAGCCATGAGGAAAAGTCAAGGCATCTAGCAAAAAAAAGTTAGGTTGAATATAAAAATTCTTATGAGCTAGAAACCAATGAAGTATTCCCAATAGCCTGGGAGTATATAAATGTATTGATCTAGTGTGTTGGCATGTGTAACATTATCCACCATGAAGAGAATTTCAAATTGCCTTGTGAAGAGTCGGAGTTGTAAATGAAGTCTCAATTCTAGTTCTATTATTTTCCGAGGAACTAAAGTGTAATGTTGAGTTGTAAACTAAAGTCTCATGTAGAGTTCTATTTTCGAACTAAAAAGTGTAATGTTGAGTTGTAACTAGACTTAAGACTTCAGTTATGACTTAGCATTACACTTTAGTTTTAAAGTGTAATGTTGAGTTGCTGCTTTGAAGTCTCAAGTCTAGTTCTATTTTAGAAGACTAAAGTATACAGGTCTCAAGTCTAGTTCTATTTTTCAAACTAAAGAGTATATCAGTCTCAGTCTAGTTCTATTTTTGAACTAAAAGTGTAATGCTTGGTATGGCGAAGTCTCAAGTCTAGTTCTAAGTTGAACTAAAGTATGAAGTTGAGTTATGATTAAAGCATGTAAACAAGTTACTATTTGAGCCTCTCCTCTTCTCCTTGACCTTTATAAGAAGAGGTCGAACCCTGTCTTCAACAGAGTTTGATATGCAGGTTAAGGGATAAGTAATGAAGGCTGCGGATGTCAGTGATAAAGATGCAACATACCAAAGAAGGATATCGGTGTTGTATATCAGCAATAGAGGCTACATATCAGTGTAAGCAACAACATTAGTGTTGTATATCAACAATAGTGGCATCATATGAGAGGTGTATTTCAGCAAAGGTCTCTTAGTTATTTTCTAGGTCAGAGTCATGTTTGCAAGCTCCTTAAGAGAAGAACATTCATGGTGGATATTTGTAAGTGATACTTACATTATTAATGCAATAAGGAATATCGTTTCGGGTTTTTCTCTCTATAGAAGGTTTCCCCAGTGTATATGTTTTGATGTGTATGTGTACTTATCTACATAGATTATTTCTATTCGGTTATGATTTGGTATTTTTGAAGTGTATTATATTTCGAGCCTCTCCTCTTCTCCTCTTCAGCCTTTATAAGAAGAGGTTGAACCCTATCTTCAACACAGTTTTATATGCAGGTTAAGGGTGAAGTAATAGAGGCACATATCAGTGATAAAGAGGCAACATACCAAAGAAGCATATCGGTGTTGTATATCAGCAATAGAGGCTACATATCAGAGGCGTATAGCAACAACATATTAGTTTTTTATATCAACAATAGAGACAATATATCAGAGGTGTATTTCAGCAAGGTCTTTTAGTTATTTTCCAAGTCAGAGTCATGTTTGCAAGCTCTTTAAGAGAAGAACATTCATGGTGGATATTTGTAAGTGATCTTACATTATTAATGCAATAAAGGAATATCGTTTGCTGGGGTTTTTCTCTCTATAGAAGGTTTCCCCAGTGTATATGTTTTTTTTATGTGTATGTGTACTTATCCACATAGTTATTTCTATTCAGTTATGATTTGGTATTTTTGAAGTGTATTAAGCTGGAATCAAAGTGTTGAAGAAAATAAAATAATTAATCTGCATAAGAAATCAAGCTCATAATTTAACACAAACGACCATCTTCGTCGATGGATAAAGATATTGAAAGATGATGGAACGGTGATGAAGCTGAAGAGTATTGTTTCTCTGAAGGAAATACTCATCGATTATTGAAATTATGGGATATTGGATGCAGTCACCTTTGGTGTACTTGGGATCTGTCTTCTTCCTCTTCCAGAAAGGGCAGCGCTTGTAGCTGGTCATCTCTATTATCTCATTCCTATCCCATTCTCATATCATGAATTCATCAATTACAACAACAATACCAATAGAGGGCACTTTGTGAGATCCAGTTCCAACTTACAACCACCGTATTCTTGAGGCACCACCACAGATTCAACTAAACAAGAAAAAGTTGACGATCATCTTGTTAATAAGATTAATAGAGGCATCGTCGGGATTGCTTCTTCTTCACATTCCACTCACATATCAATCGTTAGTGTGAAGTTTCAACTCAAAAAAATAGATCTTAATTCATTTCTCTCGGCCAAGAACATCAACATCATGATGGAAAATGTCGTGCTAGCTCCCTCAATTCAAGGTGCCATTGGATAGTATCCATGGAAGCCAAGGTTGGATACCATCATTGAAACCCCAATCCTCTTGTATATTTATAAACATATTTCAGAAGATCATGAGAAAATTTAGCATACTTTGTATATACTTTATATCTGGAATTATATTAGAATGTGAATACTTTGTATTTATGGATATTGTGAAGATGAAGTTCATATAAATTAATGTATGTAACATAATTTCCATAAGATGAGAATGGATCGGTGAATGGGCGTTTGGACACAGGATACATGGGATGCCAAGATTTTATAATATTATGGAATTTACATGTATGTATACATGCACAATATTTTATAAGTTAGATCAAGTGTAAGTTTTGTGTAGATGAAAGTTTCCTTTCCAAATTTGTTTGGAAGTACTCTGCCATATGTAGTTTCTTCAAATAAACGCTTGGTTTACAAATTTGTTTATAATCCCCATGGCAGATCATGTTGAAATCACCCCTTATGTTATAATTTAATTACAACAAACATCCAAAACAATATTAACGACGTTGCATTATTTCAAACAATTTTTAATTGGCTACGTCTATTAATATATGGAAACTAGGATTATTAGTAACTGGTATATTATGATTATATAAGCCATAAACAAAATAGTTTTCATCATTTTACCCTGGAGCTCTAGATCCTCATACTCATTATACTTGTGGTTGTTGGCGAGACATAGACCTTAAGAAAAAGTAGCTGCAAAAATAGTAAAAATGCAACCGCTTTTATGAATGAAAAATCACGGAGTGTTGTTAGGAGTAGAAGTAATAGAAGTAGAAGCAAAATTTTTGATTATTGAGTATTGTTAGCAAGAGGGGCAAAGTGATCCTTTTAAATAAAATCATGAACAAGAAAACATGGAAGAAATACCTGAAAAATCTACTTTTGAACAATTATTTTTGCACAACTCTGGTATTTGGTATGAACACATAAAGCTTTAATTTCTCCCACTGAGCTACAAC
>SNQJ01S0071900.1:10031-24371 GCA_010110895.2 Picea sitchensis | reverse complement strand
TAATTTTGTTAAAATAATTCTAACACAATTCATAATTAATTGTAAAAATATAAAAAATAATAATAAATTTAATATATATTTACAAGAGAATTTGTCCTTTCAGTTTGAATTTGTATTACAATACTTTGGTCTAGTATTTAATATTCCCCCACTTTAACTTTGCAACACATCAGATACTATTCGAAGGCGTGTAGCAGATACTTCACACCACTTTGGAACAAGTCATATATCCATTGGAAGGCGTGTACCGACCACTTCACAGAACGCAGGATATTTACAATGCCATGCATCCATTTTTGCTGAGTGGAGTGTTGTTTGGTCAATACATTCTGAATACAAGGTTCCATAACTTCGTAAGGGGTGACTATAACATGCAGATCTTTGGGACATTTTCGACGACATTACAATTTTCCTTTAAGACAGAGAAACCTGGAGGTGACTGAGGATGAACATGTCAATATTATTTTCCTCCACGAGCTTCAAAAACAACAATAATGAGACAAAATTCATGTTGGTGCATCAGAGGGTTCTTCCATTGTTCTAGCGCGTGGCGAGAGAGGGAATTTCCGTTGACCTGGAGAAAGTTTCCCATCGTTACACCTTCGCCAATGTCTCTCTTTTCTTTCTCGGCTTCGACTTGGGCTCTCTGGCCCTCGAAGTCCCATCCATTCCTTTCAAAAAGGCCTGTTTGTCTACATACACGCAGTTTCTACGTCTTTTAGTGCTCCTTTTTCATTTGTTCATTCCACTGATTTTATTTTCTCTATTAATTTTGATGCAATTTTAGATGACCCATATTTTCGCACTAAGTTTGTTGGGATACATAATTACCATAGGACTGGTCCGCTTAGTTTTACATGGTCTGTTAGGTTTGTCATCGTAGCTTTGACTATCATTTATATACTCAAATTGTAAGGTTGTTGTATATACTCAGGCCTGTGATTGATCATAATTTTTATTACACTCATTTGAAATACACTTCTCCAACATTTGTTTGCATAATGAACAACGTGCTACCTGCAATAAATTTTGTCATGGAAACTTTTTTGAGGTAACTTTAGTGATAGAAAACGATCCTTCTATATGGGATTTCGGATGGAAAATGAACCTTCTTCGTGTTGTTTACTCTATAAGTAATTGTATACCATGCCTAATTTCATAAATGAACAAAGGAACACAGTCTGTATTGTTATCTGATGGCAATCAGAATCCAATCATTCTATGCAGGGAGTAGTGGCATAAGGGATTGCATATTATGTATAAGGTTTGAATATGAAGTTAAAAAAATCCACACTCGTTGCAACATTCAGGCTTCCATGAGTTAGTTTCTTGTGTTTATGCTTTACTGGAAGACATTAAGGTTGTTGAATTTATTGTTTGGGTGTTCCATCACCTAGGAGAGCACGACAAGAATGGAACTCAATGTTGGAGTTTAACAGATAAGTGTAGAGAGCAAAGGAAACCTTAACATCGACATATTCTACCTACAAGCACCTAAAGAAGGTACTTATTTTTAAGAAACTATTGTATTCTTAAATTCTGAAAATTTCGAGTAGAACCTTGCCATTCTAAATGGAGAGACATAGACCTTAAGAAAAAGTAGCTGCAAAAATAGTAAAAATGCAACCGCTTTTATGAATGAAAAATCAGGGAGTATTGTTAGGAGTAGAAGTAATAGAAGTAGAAGTAAAATCTTTGATTATTGAGTATTGTTAGCAGGAGGGGAAAAATAATCCTTTTAAATAAAATCATGAGCAAGAGAACATGGAAGAAATACCTGAAAAATCTACTTTTGAACAATTATTTTTGCACAACTCTGGTATCTGGTATGAACACATAGAGCTTTAATTTCTCCCACTGAGCTACAACTTCAATAGTCCCAAGGAGCAGCTAGCAGCTAGCAATTTGGCTTGACACACAGAAGAAGTCCCGTGTCAGCGGGGATAATTAAGTCAAATCATGGCTTATTAACCAATAAAAAATTTCATAATTTCAATTGCAAAAATAAAATAAATAATTTCATTCTTGAAAAAATTGAAATAATAAAGGGTTTAAAAAAAAAATAGTTCTTTTAGGGAAGGACTAATAACTCAACTAAGATTTTTATATAGTGTTAATGTTGAGAAACATATAGCTTGCTTATATAGATTGTTTCTAAATTTGTAATGTTATAAACTAATAATTTTATTATTAAAATTAATATATATATATATATGGTTTTAAAAAAATGTGTTGGAGGCAAAAAAAACGAAGAATAGTTCCTTTAGGTAGGGATTAATAACCTAATTTTTTTTTTTATATAGTATTAATGTTGAGAAACATATAGCTTGCTTATATAGATTGTTTCTCAATTCCATTATTTCTAAATTCGCAATGTTATAAACTAATAATTTTATTATTAAAATTAATATATATATATATATATATATAACATTTTTGAGATATATATGTATAACATTTTCCTTAAAATAGATTGTTTCTAAATTTGTAACAATATAAACTAATCATTTTATTATATATATATAACATTTTCCATAAAATTCACTTCGTTTGAGTGTCCACCCGTTGAATTGAAGATGCCTAAGCTCATGTACCCTTCGAAAGGTTCAAATCACTTAAGTGTAGCTGTAAAGCTGACAATTCCGGGCTTGAAAATTTTACCTTGTATTTTCATTAACATGACTTTGTATATAATGTTTTAATCACCATCTTAGATTTAAAGCTTCAAATGAACAATGAAAATGCATTAACTACCTACGCCTTTGTATATAAAATATTTTAGATCTCAAATTTAAAGCGATCACTGAAAATGCACTGACCTAATTATTTTTTTTTTTCTAAATGATACCTTTTACCTTATCCATATTTACATTGAGCATTTTGAAAATGTATCCATATCCAAGAATAATATTTAAAATTAATTAATGAATAAATCCAAATCTATTCTTCAATGTAAATTCTAGATTTACATCATAATAAATTTTAATTAAAAAAGAGGTTGACATTCACTTTACATCTTTCAAAAATACATAACAACATGTAAACGATTGTTATAAGAGAAAAAAAAAAAAACCCAGTTTTGAAGGACAATATATAAGTAATCAAAAAGCATGTACGGATCTAGTTACTGGAAGAGGGATTTCAGGCTTTTCGTCGACATTTTTCTAGGTTCTTTCTGATCACTCTAGAGATCTTTTAGACATAGCATCTACTTTCGTATTAAGCTCCCCATAGATGTTAGATAGAGCATCTACTTTTGTATTAAGTTCCACATAGATGTGTACAAAATAGATGACAACAAAAATTGACTCAGTGTTCTTAAGTTTTCAAAGGGAGATCTCATAATCAATTTTGTATACCTATAGTTCATGTTACCAAATTTGAATTACCAATCTTCAATCTCCCTTAACCTGAATATATGTATAATACCTTGCTCAACAACCAACCTCAATAATAAAGGGGGTCTCCTCATCATCAAATATGCTTAATATCCTAGATATATAAGCAATGCAAGATGAAAATAATGGTATAAACCATTATTCTTCGATGATTCTATACTCAAAGAATTTATTCAAACACCCTAATAGAGAAGCCTCCTACCAAGTAACTTATCCATTATTCAAGGGAACAATAGAACCCCATACCTCTTTGGTGAAATCATTTTGATCTAGAGAATGATCAATAGTTTTCCCTTATCTTTTTCAAACATTGCATATACGAAGAACTCTCCTTAACCTATATTGTAAAACATGTCAATTCAATGATTTATTTGCTAATTAAACCCACATAAATATTATGGATTTAATTGGTTGTATTCTTTTCCATGTTTTCTTCTACCAATAATCAACTACCCCTGCTTCATCATCAAACATAGCTTGATATCCTTAGCTTGAAGTAATTGTTCACATGGATGTATTTTTTAGACCATACTAAGGCATGATCCTCTAGTGTCAATCTGATATATCCCCGAGACAACCTTTGAGTGTAATCCTTTGATTGATCAACATGTAGGCCTTCCAATCCTAAAGTCGAAGCATTCTTCTAACCATGTTGTCAAATATTAGTGTCATTTGGATATGAAACATTAGCTAGTGTACACATGCCTTGTCCACTCATTGTATTTAAACATTTGTGAGGTAGTTGATGATGCCCAACACATCTCATATAAGGATCAATCCCCAAATTAACATTCTTCCCCTCTTTTATTATCCAAGAAAGCCAAATCCCAATAATAGGGAAACAATATAAGCACATGTCGTTCAGTCATTAAACGTATGACATGGCACGTATACCCCTCATTTTGTTTTTAACTCCAAAAATTTATAACTAATTACCCTAGCAAAGACATCTTTACAAATAAAAAAATTCCCTATTTTCACCAAATATTATAAGTAATATTTTTTCACAAAGTTTTTTATACCCCTTATTAGTTTTACCACCAATATGTTGGTCCCTATGTTGATCCCAATATTTGACATATTTATCTGACATATACTTTAAAAATATTATTTTGCATATGCTACTTGAACTTTGAGTTAGGTTCATCGAACAATTTCATTAGGATTTAGAAAGCCATTTCATCTTTAGATCCCTTTGTTACAAAATCTATGATCATTTTCATTGTTTTTTCAAACACTTTCATGTTTCATTTATAATTTATGTAAGCTACACGGACTACATATTTATGACCCTACTCCTTCATGAGATGTTTCACTTCCAACAATAAAATCACAAAGACAATTATTTTCACATTGTTAAGTCCCCACCTCTACCTTTTGATTAGTTGAGCTACTCCAATATGTATACCTTAATTTATTTATTTTTAATTCCTTATCCCCTTAATACCATCCAATACATTGAGTTAATTTTTAATTATTATTAATATCCAATATGACAGCACGTGATATGAAATTAGTTTAGCATTAAATTCCCCATGATTGATCTAGATTATTTTGAGAACAAAATGAAGGAAGGGATATAATAATGAAATATACAGAGATATTGCAATAAACACAGAGATACAATAATGCATAGTTTTTATTAATGAGAGAATGTACAACGATTGCAAAATTATAGAATGAATGACTCGTTAGAATGGTGGCAGCTTATTTATGAGAAGAGATATGTTGGCTAAGCTCATTCACAAGAATATGATGATGTTTACAATGAGGCTCTAGAGGCCTTTTTAACATAAAGAAAATACAAAACACTAACCCCAAAATATGTGGTTCTTCTAGATTCCGCTATGAACAATAAAATGCAACATGGTCCCCTTCACCCACATCTGTGAATGGAAAATACGCTCTCCCTCCTCAGGATTCTCTCTTTCTTTTGGTTGTTTTATTATGGTCGCAACAATAGTAGTGGGTTATGCTTCAATTATCCATCTCCTTTTATTATTGTTTGAAACAAACTCTGAATATGGGCTCAATTTTGTTTCTTTGAGCTCAGCTATGAATGATTGTTTCGAGGGACATTCATGGTTGTTGTGCCAAGGAATTTTATGTAAGTTGCACCACTTCCCAATGTCCTTCTTCATCTTATCATTACCCTTCTCTTTCTATGGCTTGGACTGGTTGTCTTGAGGTCAATTTTTCTGTGACTTAGGAATTTCTTTAGCATACTTTGGTTGTTCCGGCTTCGAAGACCCAGATTATTGTTTGTTCTGCTTCTTAAATTTCTTCTTGATTTTGACAACATATCTATAAGTGGCTCACAATGATGATATGTCCAAAAACTCCATTTCGATTTGGATGTACATGTGTATAGCCCCGCGATATTTCAGAACCATGTGTCGCTTAGAGTATTTGATACCCATGTTGGCGTGCAAGGTATGGAAGGTATTTGTGAAATCCAACATTGTTTGGTCCTGTTTTTAATGCAGCATGGTCCATATCATGTACTGGTCATCATATTTTCCCACAGGGTAATATTGCTCCTTTATCGCATCCATAAACAAATCCCAAGTGGGCTTGGCCCCAAATATTCTAGACTCCTCAGTGGAATTTTCCTCCCAATAAGTTTCCCACCAATGTTTGACATGGGGGAGAGCATTAAGGAGTGAAAAGGTGATATTTTCTCTTTCAAAAAATTTTTGAACAAAAAAATAACCTTCTAGCAAATTTAACCATTTTTCCAAAGCATCTGCAATGATCTCACCATCAAATATGGGAATTTAAAAAATAACTTGTACCTTGAATGGGGTAGCATATCCAAAGTGATTTCTTGACAAAGACATGCCTATTATTTTCGTCAATCGTTGAATTATTTGGGAAAAAAATTCCCACATCTCGTTCCTATGTTGCACGAGGGATTCCGCAAGCAACAACATGATGGGATACTCTGCATCTCACAAATTAAATTACTAGGGCCCACATTAGGAACTTTCTCACCCCTTAGGCTCCTAGGGATGAGAAACACTTGCCTAGGTACTTTTTAATTAAAAATTCTAACACTCCCTCTTATTGAGGAAAGTGTTACTCACCACTCCAAGCTTGTCCCTAAAAAATACAAACTTGCCTCTACCCAATGCTTTTGTGAGTATGTCTGCAACCTGCTCGTCTGTAGATATGTATTGTACTTACACAACTCCTCTCTGAACATAAAAATTGGATTCTTCGAGAGTTTGATGCAAATCTGATTATCACAGTAAATCACGGTAGGCCACAACTGCAAACCGACCAATCCCACCAGCAACTTACGAAGCCAAAGGGCCCCACAACTAGCCTGACTAGCTACCATATACTCAGCCTCTGCAAAAATAAAAGCCACTCACTTTTTCTTCCGACTGAACCAAGACACAACTGTTGAGCCTAATCTGAAACAACACCTTGAAGTACTCTTCCTGTCACTGACACATCCTGCCCAATCTGAATCTGTATAGCCAACCAAATGAACTCCATCTCCACTCTAATAGTCCAGGACATAATCTATCGTACCACAAAGATACCTGAGAACATGTTTTGTTGCCACCCAGTGCACTCTCCTAGGCTCTACCATGAACTAACTTAGAGTGTTTACAACAAAAAAAATATCTGGCCTGGTATTGACCAAATACACCAATGACTGGATCAACTGACGATACAAAGTGTAATCCACCAACTGTGACATAGAAGCATGAAGCTTCTTCCAGTTGGTAATTATGGGAGTGGTCATGCGCCTACAATCCTCCATTTGAAATCTACTCAGAATTTCACACACATACTTCCCCTGTCCCAGGAAGATGTGTCCAAGATCCTTCCAAACCTCCAATCTCAAAAAGTAATGCATCAATCCGATATCAGTCATATCGAACTCTGAAGCAATGCTCTCCTTGTAGCTGTCGATGAGTCTCTCTGCCCCTGTAATGAATAGATCATCCACATATAGTAGAAGAATAAGAGGATCCTCTCATACCACAATGTCATATAGGTTGGGATCCACCTCACTCTTCTCAAAACCCAACTGCTGCAAATAGGCATCTATCCTCGAATACCAAGCTCTCAAATCTTGTTTCAGCCCATACAATTCCTTCTTCAGTCTACACACATGAGACTCTGTCTCATGCACCTCAAAGCCCAATGTCTTCTCAATATATACCTCCTCATGTATAAGACCATTCAGAAATGTGGCCTTCGCATCCATCTGGTGGATCTTCCAACCCATCTCTGCTTCAATGGAGATCACTGCCCTTATCAAAATATGTCTAGCAACGGGCGCAAAGGTCTCATCATAGTCGACTCTATCAACCTTTGAAAACCCCTGAGCCATAAAGTGAGCTTTGTAATACTAAACACTGCCATCTGCAACATGATTTAGTTTATAAAGCCACTTGGAATTCACCAATGACTTCCCATCAGGTCTAGGAACAACTTCCCAGACATCGTTCTTCATTATAGAATTGTACTCCTCAACCATGGCATCTCTCCAAACACGTCTACCATAAGCCTCCTCAAAAGTGGAAGTATCAGAGTCTCGAATATTGCTCACCATCGCGATGTAGCTGGAAAACCTCTCGAGAGGTTTACTCTCCCTCACTTCCTATTTGGGATTCCCCACCGAACCCTGTGCCTCCATCAAAGTATCGTGAAGCCACTTGGGCTTCCTCCTCTCTGAAGTAGTGTCCCATGGAGGGGACTCTCCCTGCTCAACCCCATCTCCTGAAGACAGTGATCCTGAAGTAGACTCTGGAGTACTCGATCCTGAAACCTCTAGACCAGTAGCCTGCGAACCTGAATCCTGTGGCCCTATCACCTGTGAACTTGTCGTCATCAAAATTGGTGGCCCCAAACTCTGTGTCACTATAGTCTGTTGTGGACTCACCTGAATCTGAGGTGAATACTGCTCAACCTTCTTTGTCCCTCTATACTTCCTAAAGGCTCCATCCTCCTCAAATCTGACATCCCTCCTCAAGACAATCTTCCTCGAGGAAGGAAGGTATATACAGAAAGCCTTTGAAGTCTCATTGTACCCAAAAAAGATCCCTCTCTCTACCGTTGGCTCCATCTCTTTCGTCTTCTCAGAAGGGACATGTGAATAAGTGATGCACCCACAAATCCGAAGGTGCCCCACCTCAAGATTCTTCCCAGAACAAGTCTCCTTAGGAGTCATGATCCCCACAACCTTTTGAGGACTATTGTTTTACAGATAAACTGCAGTGTATCATGCCTCAACCCATATAAATAGTGGCATCCCCTGATCATGTAGCATGGCTCTCACAACCCCAACAATTGCCCCGTTCTTCCTCTCTGCAACCCCATTTTGTTGTGGGTTGTAAGGAACAATCAACTCTCTCATGATGCCCTCTTCTGCACAGAAGACCATGAACTCCTTGGAGGTATACTCACCCCCATTGTCCATCCTCATAACTCCAATTTTCTTCCCTGTCTGGTTCTCCACAAGAGCTTTGAACTCTTGGAACCGACTGAAGACCTGTCCTTTCGTCTTTATGAAGAAAATCCAAGACTTCTATGAGAAGTCATCAATGAATACAACATAGTATAGAAAATCAATCAAAGATGTTGAAGACATCGGACCACGTACATCTGAATGTATAAGATCAAGAATCCTTGTTGTTCTACTGTCACTACTTGGAAAAGAAGTCTTAGTGTACTTTCAGAAAGCACAGCCCTTGCACAACTCATGGTGCTCTGAACTAAAATCTGGAACTCCTTTCACCATCTCCCTCAGTACCCTCAAATCCCCATGGTACAAATGTGTCATTCTCCTGTGCCATAGCTCACATAGATCATTGTTTCTAGTAGTATGAATCGATACTCTCGCTGGCTCGAACATAAGCTTGTATAGCTTCTCATGTCTAGTCCCAATCACTTTGGCCGAAGTGATACTAAACGCATTTGGGTTAAGGAGCACCTGCCCATCATAGAACAAGACATCATAGGCGCTCTCCTCAATAGCAAAAACTTAAACTAAGTCCTTCTTCAAGCCCATAACATATAGAACGTTTTTCAAAGACATGGGAGGCAAAGACTCCCTCTGAAATGATACAGTCCCGCAACCAACTGCCTTAACCTCCCGATCATCTCCAAGCACTACCTCAACATCTCCAATCTGTGTGAGGTCTGTCAAGTGATCACGAACCCCTGTCATATGGTGAGAGGCACCCCTGTCAATATACCAAGTATCTGAATGAGTGGTCCTCGTGGATAGACACACAACCAAGGAAAACTCATTTTCAAACTCGGTGGAAAAATATTCCACTGCTATTGAAGTTGTTGTTTGTTTCTTCTTCTTGTCAGGACACTAACCTGCATAGTGCCCAAACTTATGGCATGCAAAGGACTTGACTTTGCTCATGTCTTTCTTCCCTTCACCCTTGGGCTTGTTTCCTGCCTTTGGACCCTTTTTCAACTTCTTCTTTCTAGTGGTAGCAAGAGCCACATTCTCCTTCTCATGACCTGTAGATGAACTTCCATGTACATAACCTCTCTGAGTCTCCTCCTAAACAAAGTCATCCCAAATACGTTCCCAGTTGGGAAAATTCTCCCTAGCAACAATGACCTCCACAAAAACAACCCATTGTTTGGAAAATCCATTCAATGTTGTTCTCACAAGATCATTGTCAACTATGGCCTCCCCCATAGCTCCAAGATCATCTCTCACCTGTGTCAATATAGTAAGGTATGTGACCACATTTTCAGCCTTGGTCATTTTTATGCTCTTTAGTTTTTCCATCAAAACCATCTTCCAATTCTCATTAGTACTTTGGTACAATTTAGTCAAAGGCTCCCACATCTCATAAGCATTTGCCTTCCCCTTCAAGTGAGGAATCAAATGGTCCTTGATGGAATCACGGATAATCCTCTTAGCCTTGATACTCTTCTTAGTGTAAGCTGCAAGAAGAGTAGCATGAGTAGGTACTACCACAGGATGAGTTTTGGTATTTTCCACAATGTCCCAAAATGCATTTTCTTGCAACAGCAAGATCATCCTCTCCTTCCAAGCACCAAATTTTGTTGCCCCATCAAGTCTTCCCACAACTCTCAAACATGTAGCCATTGACCATTTTCTGCTAAAAATGACAAATTCAAATTTTTTTCCTGGTAAGTGATTGTTGTCCCAACTTTCTTACTTGCTGAAATATCTCTGCTTCTCTTAACTCAGCTCTGATACCATGAAAAATTTCAGACCCCAACTCAGTTTCAGTCTCGTTGATTTTTCAGCCAATCTTTAATGCCCAAACCCAGTTTTATAACAAAAAATAAAACTTAGCAGAAAATAATTTCCAGAATTGAAACATGAGGATTCTGAACTTCATTTTTAATGAAAAAATAAAATATCAGCAGCACATAAACTCAGAAAATTATAACACAGATATTTTTGGTCTAACAACGACCCTGGAAAAACCCACAAACGGAAAACCAGTTAGAGAGGGAGATTTTTATTATTTAGGAGCTTCAGAAATTTAACGACAAATTTAATGAAATTAGTTTATCATTAAATTCCCCATCGTTGATCTAGATTATTTTGAGAACAAAATGAAGGAAGGGACATAACAATGAAATATATAGAGATATTGCAATAAACACGGAGATACAATAATGCACAGTTTTTATTAATGAGAGAATGTACAACGATTGGAAAATTACAGAGTGAATGACTCGTTAGAATGGTGGCAACTTATCTATGAGAAGAGATATGTTGCCTACGCTCATTCATAAGAATATGATGATGTTTACAATGAGGCTCTAGAGGCCTTTTTAACATAAAGAAAATACAAAACACTAACCCCAAAAGATGTGGTTCTTCTAGATTCCGCTATGAACAATAAAATGCAACACGGTCCCCTTCACCCACATCTGTGAATGGAAAATACGCTCTCCCTCCTCAGGATTCTCTCTTTCTTTTGGTTGTTTTATTGTGGTCGCAACAATAGTAGTCTGTTCTGCTTCAATTATCCATCTCCTTTTTCTTTGAGCTCAACTACCAATGATTGTTTCGAGGGACATTCATGGTTGTTGTGACAAGGGATTCTATGTAAGTTGCACCACTTCCCAGTGTCCTTCTTCATCTATCATTACCCTTCTCTTTCTATGGCTTGGACTAGATGTCTTGAGGTCGATTTTTCTGTGACTTAGGACTTTCGTTAGCATACTTTGGTTCTTCCAAATTCGAAGACCCAGATTATTGTTTCTTCTACTTCTTAAATTTTTTCTCGATTTTGACGACATATCTATAAGTGGCTCACAATGATGATATGTCCAAAAACTCCATTTCGATTTGGATGTACATGTGTAGAGCCCCGCGATATTTTAGAACCATGTGTCGCTTAGAGTATTTGATACCCATCTTGGTGTGCAAGGTATGGAAGGTATTTGTGAAATCTGACATTGTTTGGTCCTGTTTTTAATGCAGCATGGTCCATATCATGTACTGGTCATCATATTTTCCCACAGGGTAATATTGCTCCTTTATCACATCCATATAAAAATCTCAAGTGGGCTTGGCCCCAAATATTCTAGACTCCTCAGTGGAATTTTCCTCCCAATAAGTTTCCCACCAATGTTTGACATGGGGGAGAGTGTTAAGGAGTGCAAAGGTGATATTTTCTCTTTCAAATTTTTTTTGAACAAAGAAATAACCTTCTAGCAAATTTAACAATTTTTCCAAAGCATCTGCAACGATCTCACCATCAAATATGGGAATTTAAAAATTAACTTGTACCTTGAATGGGGTAGCATATCCAAAGTGATTTCTTAACAATTCATAATTCATAAAATAATTCTAAGACAATTCATAATTAATTGTAAAAATATACAAAAAATAATAAATTTAATATATATTTACAAGAGAATTTGTCCTTTCAGTTTGAATTTGTATTACAATACTTTGGTCTAGTATTTAATATTTCCCCACTTTAACTTTGCAACACATCAAATACTATTGGAAGGCGTGTAGCAGGCACTTCACACCACTTTGTAACAAGTCATATATCCATTGGAAGGCGGGTAATGACCACTTCACAGAACGCAGGATATTTACAATGCCATGCATTCATTTTTGCTGAGTGGAGTGTTGTTTGTTCAATACATTCTGAATACAAGGTTCCATAACTTCATAAGGGGTGACTATAACATGCAGGTCTTTGGGACATTTTCGGCGACATTACAATTTTCCTTTAAGACAGAGAAACCTAGAGGCGAATGAGGATGAACATGTTAATGTTATTTTCCTCCACGAGCTTCAAATAAAACAATAATGAGACAAAATTCATGTTGGTGCATCAGAGGGTTCTTCCATTGTTCCAGCGCACAACGAGAGAGGGAATTTCCGTTGACCTGGAGGAAGTTTCCCATCGTTACACCTTCGCCAATGTCTCTCTTTTCTTTCTCGTCTTCGACTTGGGCTCTCTGGCCCTCGAAGTCCCATCCATTCCTTTCACAAAGGTGTGTTCGTCTACATACACGCAATTTCTACGACTTTTAGTGCTCCTTTTTCATTTGTTCATTCTGTTGATTTTATTTTCTCTATTAATTTTAATGCAATTTTAGATGACCCATATTTTCGCACTAAGTTTGTTGGGATACATAATTACCATAGGACTGGTCCACTTAGTTTTACATGGTCTGTTAGTTTTTTCATCGTAGCTTTGACTATCATTAATATACTCAAATTGTAAGGTTGTTGTATATACTCAGGCATGTGATTGATCATAATTTTTATTACACTCATTTGATATACACTTCTCCAACATTTGCTTGCATAATGAACAATGTGCTACCTGCAATAAATTTTGTCATGGAAACTTTTTTTAGGTAACTGACACAACACCTTGAAGTACTGTTCCTGTCACTGACACATACTGCCCAATCTGAATCTGTATAGCCAACCAAATGAACTCCATCTCCTCTCTAATAGTCCAGGACATAATCTGTCGTACCACAAAGATACCTGAGCACATGTTTTTCTGCCACCCAGTGCACTCTCCTAGGCTCTACTATGAACTGACTGAGAGTGTTTACAACAAAAAAAATATCTGGCCTAGTATTGACCAAATACACCAATGACCGGATCAACTGACGATACAAAGTGTAATCCACCAACTGTGACTTAGAAGCATGAATCTTCTTCTAGTTGGTAATTATGGTAGTGGTCATGGGCCTACAATCCTCCATTTGAAATTTGCTCAGAATGTCACACACATACTTCCCCTGTCCAAGGAAGATGTGTCCAAGCTCCTTACAAACCTCCAATCTCAAAAATTAATGCATCAATCTGATATCAGTCATGTCGAACTCTGAAGCAATGCTCTCCGTGTAGTTGTCGATGGCATCACGGATAATCCTCTTAGCCTTGATACTCTTCTTAGTGTAAGCTGCAACTGCTTTTATGAATGAAAAAACACGGAGTATTGTTAGGAGTAGAAGTAAAATCTTTGATTATTGAGTATTCTTAGCAGGAGGGGCAAAATAATCCGTTTAAATAAAATCATGAGCATGAGAACATGGAAGAAATACCTGAAAAATCTACTTTTGAACAATTATTTTTGCACAACTCTAGTATCTGGTATGAACACATAGAGCTTTAATTTCTCCCACTGAGCTACAACTTCAATACTCCCAAGGAGAAGCTAGCAGTTTGGCTTGACACGCAGAAGAAATCCCGTGTCAGCGAGGATAATTAAGTCAAATCATGGCTTATTAACCAATAAAAAATTCCATAATTTCAATTGTAAAATTAAAATAAACAATTTTATTCTTGAAAAAATTAAAATAATAAAGGGTTTTAAAAAAAATAGTTCTTTTAGGGAAATACTAATAACTCAATTAAGATTTTTATATAGTGTTAATGTTGAGAAACATATAGCTTGCTTATATAGATTGTTTCTAAATTTGTAATGTT
>SNQJ01S0071899.1:114612-129592 GCA_010110895.2 Picea sitchensis | reverse complement strand
ATCTTTGATCCATAGATTAAAAAATGTCATTTTATTTGAATCAAAACATGTCTCCTATTGTGATATCAAAAGTTATATTATTGTTAAAGTTGACCTATAAAAATCTCTTAAACTGTTTCTAAATAGAAGATGAGATTTTAGAAAAGGTGTTAGTGTGAATTTTGAATATTTAAAAAAAATAAAAATAAAATTGAAAATAAAAATATAATTTTATTAAAAAAATATATATTAGAAAATAATAATATAAATGATTTATGATATTAATATTTTATTTCAAAAAAATTAAATTAATAATATTTTTTTAGATAATCAAATGAAATTTTTTTATGGTGTTAATTTTAATCTTTTATAACTTAAAAGTTATATTCATAGTTGCACGGAACCATTCTCACCATTTCCAACTATTTCCAACATCTCTGAAACTAGTTTTGAGAATTTGGGAACTTCAACATTAAGAAAATGGGAACTTGGAAACTAGTTTCCTAAATAAAGAACTTTAAATTAAAATTCTATTAAATTAAAATGTAAATATTTTTATTCTATTATTACAAATACATAATTTATTACAAATATTTTTATTATATTTATTTAAAATATCACTATAAATAAAGACTAAACTACTCAATTTATATTTATTTAAAAATCTAATACTACTCACTTTATAGTTGTGGATATTAAATTTTTTTAATGCATGTGTGTTTTTCTTCAAGCCCACTAAACATGAATGTAGAATAAATCAATACCCTATCCATGGCAAGCATTTGTTCCAGTTTGTTGTTGCTATCAACCAACCATATTATTGATTTTTATTGTATTTCCAAATTATAAGAGTAACACTATTTAGTTTTTTTCCAATGAGAACAAAAATAATGTTTCAAATTTACAAAGATGTTTGAAGTTTATATATGTAAAATTTAATTTTTAAAAGATGTTAACACTTTATATATGTATTTTCAATTTTGTTTCTCATTTTTTAATCAAATCTTTATGGATGTTAAACTTTCAATATTGTGTTAAATATATTCATATAATTATTAGTACAAATTAAATTAGTAATTTGGATAAGAACAACTTTGTCTTAGATTGACCTTCAATTTTATCATTATCTTGATACATTATAATCTAAAATATTTTTTAGTTTCTTAATATATATTATTTGTGGTTCCCAACTTCAAGTTTACTATAAATTTGGGGAAACTTCCAACAAAAGTTATACTTCTCCGTCATGATGGATGAGATAGATTTACTGTAGAATACTACTATATTTTTAAGAAAGTCTCTACTTTTTTTTTTTTCTTTTTTGAGAATCATCGTATATCGAACTTTTCTTTTATCTCTATGCACCACCTCGTATGGAAAAAAATCTAATTTCCGATTTTCCGTATAACTGAAATTCTGCAACTTTGCATTTTTCTATTTTCCGTATCACTGAAAGAACCACAGCGGTTATCTTTGCAAACCCTAGCCGTTGTCTAAAGGACCTAGACAAGAGTATTGGCGATGAGCTGTTTTTCGTGGATATTTTGTGGAGAAATGGACAATTGATGGAATTGAGGTTGACTAAATAAGTTGCCACGGTCTCAGATACCTATTTTCCAGAATGAATTTTGATGAATATTTCGGTTCTCTTATGTGTTCAGACTAAAGGGTAACTAAAGGGTATTTATGGAAGAAACTTTTAAGCGGTATTTTTGTGAGTGAAAAATTTGCGTTAATTGTAGGAATAGTTGTTTCAAGAATAGGGATCTGGGTAGGATGGAGAGAAGAATTAGAGATAGGTAAGCTCACGGAACGAATTTGAAGCAAATCACATGTTATTATTATTATTGATAAATTTAAATTGAATTTGGCCTTAATTCATTTGTTTATCGAGATATTTATCTAAAAAAATTTAAAAAGTAAAAAAAAATAAAAAATATGGCTTCTAGCAAAAGTCTAGGACAATTTTAGGGAATAATTTTGATAGGTAAAAATTATGAGGTTTGGTCAATCAAGATGAAAAACATTCTTCGTTCTTAGGATTGTTGGGATGGAGTTGTAAATGGTTTCAGAGAACTAGATTAAGTAGTCATGTAGGTTATGAAAAATGTTCAAAGAACTTAGTTAATTGAAAATAAAAAGAAGGATTCAAAGGCACTATGACTTCTTCAACAATGATTAGAAGACTCAATTTTTCAAAAAGTTGCAGTAGCAGATTATGCTAAGCAACCATGGGACACTTTAGAGATTGCCTTTAAGCAACTGTGGGACACTTTAGAGATTTTGAGAATCTAAAGATGAAGGATCTTGACTTTGTTGACTAGTTTATGACTTAGATGATGAATGAAGTAAACTAATTAAGAACACATGGTGAAGATATAACAGACTAGAAAATTGTTGAGAAGGTTTTAAGGAGCCTTTGAGTCAAAATTGATGTTGTAGTTGTTTCCATGGAAGAATCAAAGAATCTAGCACAACTTTCCATAGATGAGCTGATGGGATCCCTTCATCTCATGAGACAAGGATGAGTACACATGATGATTCCTTGGAGAATGCCTTCAAATCACAAACATATATCAATAGAGTCGAAGGAAGGAACAACATAGGAAGGGGAAGATATAATAGAGTCAAACCACAAAGAGATGACAATTCAATCTCAGATCAAGGAGATACACCACATTAGAACTCTCAGAGCTTAAGGGGGAGTGGTAGAGGCCATAGACGATATGACAAATCTAAAGCTCAATGCTATTATTGTAAAAAGTATGGGCATTATGATAATGAATGTAGGAAAAGACTTGTAGACCTAAATAAAAACAAAGATAATTTTACAAATACCTTTGAAAGTACTTTCGAGTTTCGAGTCTATGTTTATTACTTATGATGTTACCCAAGAGAGTAACAAAGACCTTTGGTTGCTAGATAGTGGTTGTAGTAATCATATGACCAAAAATATGAAACAGTTTGCAAGCCTAGATAATTTTGTTAAGATTGAAGTCAAATTGTGTGGTGACAAGGTTGCCAATGTTGTTGGTAAGGGTACAATCAATGTCCTTACTAAACAAGGTGAAAAGAAAAACATTCCAGGTGTCTCTTTAGACCAAGGATTAAAACTTAACTTTATGAGTATTGGTCAACTTACCCAAAATGGTTATAAATTTATTTTCAACCACAATACTTGTACAATCCTAGACAAATTTCCTAGCAAGAGATTAATTGCTAGAATTGAAATAACTATAAATGGTATGTATCCTTTGACTATGACAAATGTCAATCAATCAACCTCATTTTCCCATAAAGTAACTAGTCTATATGAGTCTTGGTTTTGGCATTTGAGATTTGGTCACTTTCATTTTGGACGACTAAATTTGTTGCAACAGAAGAAATTGCTTAAAGGTCTATTGATCGTACATGAATCAACCAACTCTTGTGAGAGTTGTATATTGGCAAAAGAACATAGGAACAACTTTCGAGCTAGTGCATCTTATCGTGTAAAGGCATCATTGGAGTTGGTTCATATTGATTTGTGTGGCCCTATGCAAACCCAATCTCTTGGAGGACACTTTTATTTCTTGACATTCATTGATGATTTAAGTCGGAATATTTGGGTATACTTCTTGAAAATCAAATCTGAAGCTTTTGACAAGTTCAAGGAGTTTAAAGCAGAGTGGTCAATATATTAAAATATTGAGATATGATCGAGGAGGAGAATATAATTCCAAAGAATTTACAACATACTATAAACACTTCGGAATCAAGAGACAATTCACAGCGAGGTACACACCACAACAAAATGGTGTAGCAAAAAGGAAGAATAGAAAAATCATGAACATGGCTATAAGTTTGTTGAAAGAAAAACATTTGTTCAATGAGTTTTGTGGTGAAGCAATTGCTTGTTTTGTATACATTTTGAACAGGTATCCCACAAAAAATGTCAAAAATATAGTGCCACAAGAGGCCTGGAGTGGTATGAAGTGTAGTGTATCACATTTTAGGGTGTTTGGATGTGTGGCATGTATGTTCACGTACCTGAACAACTAATAAGAAAATTAGATGGCATAAGTGAGAGGTGTATTTTTACAAGTTATAGTGAGCATTCCAAAGCATACAAATTGTACAATCCAGTCACGCAGAAGTTTATAATTAACAAAGATGTATAGTTCAAAGAAATTGAAGCTTGGAATCAAAGTGTAGACAAAACTATGAATTTTGGAGCAACAATTCCTTATGGACAAGTTTATGTAGAAGAGCAGATTGAACAAGTAGGAAAAAAATATACACAAACTCAATCATGTGTCAGGGGTACTCCAAGAAACTCTATTGAAGGAGAGTAATGAATGCTAAAAAGTAAATCTACTCCCAGTCCTTAGTCAAGTAATGATTCTGGCCCAAACACTAGAAAGACTGGAAGTTTGCAAGAAATTTATGAAAAATTCTAGATAACAAGTCAAATTTTGTATTGTTCTCATGTCAACCTACATTCGTTGAAGATGAAATTAAGAAGAACATTGGGTCAAAGCAATGAATGAAGAAATAAATTCCTTAGAAAAAAATGATACATGGGATCTAGTAGATTTGCTTGATAACAAATATTGTATTGGTGTGAAATGGGTTTATAAAACCAAATTTAATGAAAAGGGTGAAGTTGAAAGATACAAGGAAAGAGTAGTAGAAAAGGGGTTTGCAGAACAATCTGGAATTGATTTTGGAAAAACTTTTTCACTAGTGGCTAGATTAGATATGGTAAGGGAAGTCTTAGCAATAACTTCTCTAGACAAATGGAAGATATATCGAATGGATGTGAAATATGCATTCTTAAATGACATTCTAGAATAAGTTTATGTGCAACAGCCACCAGGGTATGAGATAAAATGACAAGAATGTTTAAGGTATACAGGTTGAAGAAAGATCTCTATGGACTCAAGCAAGCTCCAAGAGCTTGGTACAACAAGATAGACTCTTATTCGATCAACCATGGATTTAGCAGAAGCAACAATGAACCCACTCTATATACAAAGGCAAATTAGCAAGGGAAAATTCTAATTGTTTGTTTATATGTTGATGATGTGATTTTCACTGGAAACTTGTCAATAGATGAGTTTAAATCATCAGTGAAACAAGAATTAGAGATCACAGATTTGGGATGGATCAAGTAATTCCCTGGCATAGAGGTAAATCGGTTAGATTTTGGAATCTTTATATGTCAAACAAAATATGCATTGGATGTGCTAAAAAGATTTAGAATGATGAATTGAAAGGAAACACCCACACCGATAGCAACGTGAACAAAACTTAGCAAAGAAGATAAAGTTCAAATATAGATCCTACATTGTTCAAGAGATTAATTGGCAGTCTCATGTATCTCACTGCCACTAAACCAGACATTATGTTTGCAGTTAGCTTGATTTCCAAGTTTATGGAGACACCTAAAGAAATGCATTGGCAAATTGGCAAAATAATTTGAGATACATTGCAGGAAAACAAGATATGACATTTTATACTCAAGTATTGAAAATAACTTTTTGATTGTCTATACAAACAATGACTTTGCAAGTATCCTAGATGATAAAAAGAGTACATGAGGGTATGTCTTTCATCTTGGTTTAGGTATGATTTCATGGGCATCCAAGAAACATCCCATTGTGATGATCTTATTGGGAGAAGCTGGATATGTAGCAACAACAACAATAGCTTGTAACATAGGTTGGTTACGTAGAGTATTGAATGATCTTCAACAAGGAAAACAAGGACCAACTCTAGTTTATTGTGACAATAATTCAGCCATAGTTCTGTCCAATAATCATGTTTTTCACCAAAATAAACAAACATATAGATACAAGATATCATTTTGTTAGAGAGCCTGTAAACAAGGGTGGTATACATATTTAGAATTTTGTAAGTCAAAAGACCCATTGCTTGATATATTTACAAAGCCATTGGAAAGAGAAATTTTTGAATTTCATAGATAGAATCTAGGTGTTGTAGTTGCGGAAGCTTTCAACGGTCATAATTAAGGGAGAATGTTGAAATAATGTAATAACTCCGACACACTTAGTTAGTTGAGTTATTTGTTTTTTATGCAGCCAGAGGTTGACATGGTCAAATAATAGTTAGATTTGGACATTATATCTAGACAGTTTTTGGTAGTTAGATCTCGACAGTTCTTAGCATCTAGTTGTTTCTAGAGAGATCTTTTTCAATGTATTTAATATCATTTCATGAAGTAATGAAAGGTGTGTGGAAGTGAACAAGGGATTAATAGTTTAGAATTATTTGGTTGTAGCAACAATCAAGAGTGTTCTTGTGTTTGTTCTTATATGTTGTAGCGATTGTTCTATGTGAGTATTTTCCCTGCCTCCATACTTCAATCGTTTCTACCACTAAAGTCATTCATAGGATGTACATTTTTTATTGCGTCTTTACGATGGCCTATTTTTTAAATCATTTAGTTTGAAATGAAACAATGGCCTGTTTTTTAAATCATTTAGTTTGAAATGAAAAGGATGCAAGAAAGAAGTTGGAATTTGTGTTGGTTTAAAGGATTATATGGCATTTTCGAAGGTAGGCAACAAATCTCCACTGTTTGAGGAACATGTATCTTCCTTGTACCCAATGTTCTTTCAATTCTATTCATTGTAGAGCACACACAAAGATGTGTCAGAGGGTAGACATGGATATGAATGATTCCCAAGTGAAGATACTATTTAAACCTTGAATCATAAGAAAAATTTCGAACTTACACCAAGAGCACCAAGAGGCATCAAATCCATGGAGTTGCAATTTTTTTTATAGCCTAAAACTTGAGGAAAGGTTTGCACCACAAGGGATTTGATCCATGTCAGAGCATGATATATATGGAGTTGGGATGAATCTATAGTAGTTCTTAAGATATGTGTGTGTGTGTGCACCACATGTCAACTCTATGTTGATTATATGGCATCTCCGAAGGTAGGCAACAAATCTCGACTGTTTGAGGAACATGTCTCTTCCTTGTACCCAATGTTCTTTCAATTCTATTAATTGCAGAGCGCACACAAAGATGTGTCAGAAGGTAGACATGGATATGAATGATTCCCAAGTGAAGATACTATTTAAACCTTGAATCATAAGAAAAATTTCAAACTTACACCAAGAGCACCAAGAGGCATCAAATCCGTGGAGTTGCAATTTTTTTATAACCTAAAACTTGAGGAAAGGTTTGCACCACAAGGGATTTGATCCCTGTCAGAGCATGATATATATGGAGTTGGGATGAATCTATATTAGTTCTTAAGATATGTGTGTGTGTGTGTGTGCCACATGTCAACTCTATGTTGAGCATGGAAGAAATTACACACACACACACACACACACACACACACACACACACACATATATATAAAGTTGATATCCAAATATTTTATTTGTTATTAATATTTTTTTAAATGTTACATATTAGCTTTATATTAAGCATGGAAGGAATTGCACATCTTCTTCATAATGAGAAGTAGAATGCACCTTAAGAAAATTCTCTCTTTGCTATTAATATTTTTTTTAATGCCATGTGTCAACCCCATGTTGAACACTAAGAATATGATTTTTTTTCTTTCAATTACTTTATGATTACATGAAAATATTTTTTTGTCATATTAATATTTTTTTAAATGCCACATGTGAACTCCATATTAAGCATTGTAGAAAGCACTTATGAATTGAATAAGATTTTTTTTACTTTCAATGACTCTCTCTCTCTCCCTTTATATATAAATTTGATATATAATTATTTTACTCAAGGTGGATATTGAAATATGCCACATTGAAATATCTTTTTGTTATGTATAATTTTTTTAATGCTATGTGTAAACTAAAGAAAGGAATTACAGATCTCTCTCAACACAATTATTAGTTAGACTAGATAAATTTGATTGTCGGTGAAATGGTGAATAGGTGGCTTTTCTAAGTGTTTGGGACATGCTACATCATTGCTCTCATCACCTTCGACACGTTGAAGCTCTCAATAGTACTAGATTTTGCTTAGTGGCTAGTCGATGTATTGTTGCTCACGGTACCTGAATTCTCCCTTGGATAGATTTCATGGAAGATGGATTTGTCCATTGATTTATTTAGCAGGTTGATCATGGAGCTTATTTTTTAAATGAAAATCCATGACATTCATATTTTTCATAATGATTTGAGAGATTTTCTTTTAACTGCTACAAAATCTATTCCAAGAGATTTTTTTCTCCTGATCAAAATCTACGTAACAAGATTTCCAAAGATAAAGTGATGAAGTGGTTATATTTACTCTAAAACACTTTTAAGTTGAGCGCATAACATTGTTTATCTTCAGTGTACTACGATTCTCTTAATAGAGAAATTCGATATTCCCTTGGTATCTTTGAACTGATGCATCATCCAATTTTGTTTCTCAAGTCATGGGAGTGATGTGTGATCAACAATATTCCATTTCTTGTCTTGAAATTGTATCGTCTAACACCTTAATTTTGAGTTTATTCATAACTAACCAAAGGGTAGTTTGATTTGAAAATATAAGAAATGGAAAGGAATCGATTGCTCTTAGGCGAGGCCAAGTGTCCTGAATGTTTTCTATTTTTATGCCTAGCCTCATCATTTTTCTTCTTATGACATTCTCTAGCAATATGTCGAGTCCTACCACAATAGAAACACTTAGGTTCATTTCTATTAGATGGCATACCTTGATTTGGCTTTGGAAATGACTTCCTCTGAAATAAATTTCCTCCTCTGCCTCCTTCTCCTGGTTTCCCTTTAGGGAATCTCTTCTTTGTCCATAGTGCTAAGTCTGAATTTCGAGGCTTCAAATTCAACTTCAAATTTGTGCGTCTCTATTCTTCTTGCAACAAAATACCTGTCAATTCCTCAAAGGTAGGAGCTTTCTCTCTTGCTGCAAGGCCTGTTATAAACATTTGATAGTCCTCTAGCATTCCATTTAAGGCAATTGTGACAAGATCAATGTTTGATACCTTTTCTCCCATATCTCCCAATTTATCTTTCATGTTTTTAATTCACCAAAAAAAAGTACTAACAGACTCATTTATATCCATTTTAATACTTAGCAATTTACTCTTTAGAAAAAATTCATACAAATATATTATTAATCTCATACAAATCTTTAAATACTTTCTAGGTTTCTTTAAATAAATAATATAATATAAATATAAATAAAAAATAAATAATATTTATAACATTTTATAATATTTAAATTATATTTTTAAATTACAAATTTCATACTAAATTCACTCCATATAAAAATATAAAATCAAATTCGTTTTTAGTTGCTCAACCTTGCTTTATATGTATAATATCATAATATACTACTTTATGTTATATTTTAACACATAAGCAATATCTAAGTGAGAAAGGATTTCTATCATTAGGGTGCCATCACACAACAATATTTAACTTATACAAATATAAATGGTCAAAGTTTTAGCACTAAGGTTTTTAAAAAAAATAAAATTAATAATTAAAAAATAGTCATCCTTTCTATGTTTTTAAGTAAATGTTTATAATAGAAACATTGTTTGACATTTATAATTAAATAGTGATTATTAATAATGTAATTATCAATTTCAATTGAAATAAAATAAAATAATTTCAATATTTTTAGAGTATGTGAATATAATAAGATATGGTTATAATAATTACACTAAATATAAATATAGTGATGTGTAATAATATAGTTATTAAATTTTCATTTCCCAAACTCATACAATATATTTTATTCTTCATTTTCATTATTTTTCATATTTACCTTATCATCATATTTTATTAAATATCAACTTAACATATTTTCTACAAGATTTTAAATGTATTTACATTTTATTAAATATATATCATGGTAGTTTTATATTAACTCTAGATCTATTAAGTTTTGAGAAAGAAAAAAATTTAAATGGAAATCTCTCACTACTTAAATATTTTAAATTAATATAGATATAGCATATTGTGATTTATATATATGAATGTATGTATGCATAAATGTGTATGTATAAATAATAATAATTTAATTTGACTTATAAAAATGTACATAGTCTATTCTTCTAAATTTGAATTCATGATTTTATAAGAGGAAACACATGTTCTTAATATATATTTAATTCATGTCCCGGAGGTGTAGGACAGTCGGTGACAAAGTGTGTTGTTAAGCCACTCCGTGTTGAAAAGTCACCGGTTCGAAACCTGCGGGGACAAAAAATCCAACCATGTTAAGGGTTGGTGTGGCTGAGGCCGGGTGCTATCCCCCCCCAATGATTTTGACAGCTTAGATGGCCGGGTGCTATCCCCCCCCAATGATTTTGACAGCTTAGATGCTCTTGAGTCGCGGTTTCTCAAGCCAAAAGTTAATCCCGATACCAAGAAGGTCCGAACCAATTAACAAACAAATATATATATATATATATATTTAATTCATATTACATTTTTTATCACTATTTATTTTAAACTTTATATAATTTTTTGTATTGAATTTATTATAAATGGAATGGATGTTATAATCTTTTCAATATTAAATTGTAAAATATATTTCACTTTTCTCAATAATTTTTTTTATTTTTAATAACATAAATTAATTTAATAAAATATTTAAATTAATTTTTAATAATATAAATTAATTAAACTATTATCTCTATTACGATTCTTTTTCTTGGCCTTGGCCTTTTTGGTTCATCGGCTCATCAGTNCATCGGCTCATCAGTTTTTATTTTTTATTTTTAATAACATAAATTAATTTAATAAAATATTTAAATTAATTTTTAATAATATAAATTAATTAAATATAACATTTTAAAAATAAAAAAATCAAAATTTGAAATTTAATTTCTCTTATGCATGATTCTATGCCCAAGTTAAATCTCTACCAAGAAACGATTTGCAATTCGTTTTGAGAAACCCAAAAATATTCAATTCATGTTCCCTTAAAATCTATCCCTTATGCTCTAGTGGAAACTTGTATTTGTGTTGTCCAAATTTATTTAGCTATGTCTTTTATTTGTTTTTCAAAACTAAAAAATCAAAAATACCTTCATGTTTACGTGTACTTGTTAAGGTTGGAAAAGTGTTTCAATAAATCTATACTTAAAACTATATATTTTCATGTTTTTTTTTTAAATTTTTGAATCTTTAAAATTATATCCACTAAATTGATGATGATGGTTAAAGTTCATTGATATCACATTTGGTTTATGGGACAATTTTCATAATTTTATTTAAGTAAGAAAAGTGTTTCAAGATCACCATAATTTTTATGAGTTAGAAAGTTAGGAAAATCTAAATATTATGAAAAATATTTAGAAATTATGATCTAATATGAGTATACACATGACATTCCATCACCCTCTTAATGTCATAAAGATAGCAGATTCTTTTAGCCCACCAAAGTATTTTAAAAATTGAGAGATATTTTTTATCTTGTATATTAGATTCATCACCTCCTTATAGAATATTAATTCTCTTTTATCTTCTGAATCTTTTTTCTTACCCCATAATTAAAAGTCATCTTAGTTATAATTTTTTTCAATCCCATAGTAAGATTTTCTCCCTCCTTTTATATATTTCTCAATGCTATAGTTCTAGTTTATCTTGTGATAAATCATGTTTCTAAACAATTCATGATTTTATTATTATTTGAGTTATACTTTAATCTATTTCTACTTTTATGTTATTTAGAACTATATGAATGAATTATGATAATGTCATATTAGGGTTAAAAATAAAATTCTTTTTCATTAATAACATTAGAGTTAGTTTTTAGAATTGAAAGTAGGCTAGCAAATTTCTCAAATATATAATTTTTTTAGTGTTTTAGAGTATAAACCCATGAATTATAGTTAATGGACATTTATCTAAAAAAATTGAAAATAGAAATTGCTCTTCATAAAATTATAACCTTTAATAAAGTCTTTTAATTTAAATATTACATGAGTTTCAATAGATTTCCAAAGATACATGATATATCATAAATTTAATACCAAATGAAGAAATTTCTATCCATGTAAATTAAACTTCAAAAAAGAGTTGAAATATAGCATAAAAAAAAAAAAAAATTTCAACTAGCATTATTTTTGACTCGTAGAAATGAATTTAGTGAGACTAAATTCATTGCTAAAAACATGTTTTTAGCATTTTTAAATATATAGTTTTTAGAATTAAATATAAATTTACACAAAATTATAAATAATGATGTTAAAAAAAAAAAAAATTAAATAAAATTTTTAGTAGAGAAAATTTATGGTGAAAATCAATAATGTAAATGGCTTAAGGTGTTAAAATTTTGCTCCAAAAATTTTAGGTTAAAAACAAAGGTTTTGGGGTTAAAATATACTTTTACAGCCCAATAGAAGAGATGTGTAATTCCTTCCATGTTAAAGTGGTATTTAGAAAAAATATTTCAATGCAAGTTATAAATAAAATATTTCAATATCCACCTTATATAAAATAATTTTATACAAACTTTTTTTATATATAAAGTAATCAAAAGTAGAAAAAATTCTTACTTCACTACTTAACCAACATAGATTGATACATGATATTTAAAAAAAATTAATAACAAAAAAATTCAATTGTTTATTATAAATAAAATATTGAAGCATCAACTTTATATATAAAACAATTAAAAAAATTCACTTACAATTCTTTTCTACAATGTAATCTAATATGAGGGATGATAAATGAAAAACTCATACTAGAGATGATAAATCAAAGACTAAAATAAATCTGTTATAATATTTCAATCATGTTAATTTTAAATCTTTACAACTTAAAAATTGTACTTCGCAATCAATCATGATGATCAGAGACATTTAGTGAGAAAGATCGGTAAATTGTTAAGAAATTCTCCACACTTTTTTGTTCATATATGGAAGAATTTTACCACGTTTCAATTTCTGATTTCCGATTTTCTTTCCATTTTCCGTATCACTGTAATTCACCTTTCCAGTTTTCTAATTTTAAAATTCTAGACCTTTCTATTTTCTAATTTCTCTTAGAAGGCTATCCTTCGCAATCATGACGATATGAAATAAAGATAGAGAACTACGATATTTCACATACGTCATATTTCTTCTCTGAAAAATTCTCCACACTTTCCTTCATCTTTTCAGTCTGTCAGTGCGTCTCATGATTTCTTTTTGGCATTTTATGATAGTGGAAGACAAGCTAATTTCCCGTTTCAGTCTTTCAGTGCGTCTCATGATTTCTCCACATGGGAGAATCGCTATACATGGCATTTTCTGATAGTGGAAGACTACTGACCTTCTTGTCCAGGACAACCGATGAGTATATCTTTTTATTGAATTCATACGACACAGAATTTTTCCACACTTTCTTCATATCTCTGCCCGGATTTCTGTTTAGTCTTTCAATTATTTCACATCGAATTCTTATAAATTCTATACACATGTTAAATATAATGTAACTTCAATAGTTTGACTGTACATTGCCAGCTGTCCTGGCTCGCTGTACTATCGTTTTTTGATGTTTTTGATTTGTTTGAGCCTATTTAACTCAGCTTTTTTCCCTTTTCTGAATGTACTCTTTTCCTCATATACTCAATACACTGAATACTATTTTCTGCTCTGCTCTTTATCTGTATTCTTTGCTTCTCATTTTATCATGGTATCAGAGCTTCAGATGTAAGCCTCTTCACACAGTCTCGAGAGCAGCCCGATCCTAAGTAGCGAATAATTTAAACTGTCAACGAGAGCTCAGGACGCGAGATTCTTCACAGAGCTTGGAGAACAACGTGCAGTCCGCCATCCGCTCAAAAGATCGTTGCAGAAAGCAAACGCGAGGAAGCAGAGCACAATACTCTCAAAATATTGAGGAAACAGAGCTGCAAAAGACAAAGAATCGTGAAATTCGTAAAATATTGAGGAAACATAGCTGCAGAAGGCAAAGAATCGTGAAATTCGTAAAAGATTAAGGAAACATAGCTGCAGAAGGCAATGAATCGTGAAATTCGTAAAAGCTCGAGGAAACAGAGCTGCAGAAGAGCAAAACTTCACAAGTTCTTTAAAGAATTCGTGAAATTCCTTCTTACAGAGAGAATTCTGCAAAGAGTGCCAAAGGACAAGCCAAAGCAGCAAAGGACAAACAGAACAGTCGTAAGATTGGCCCTGCGAACAGATCTGAGCAATCGATCGAGTTCAAAAAGGACGAAGAGCGCGCAGAAAAGGAAAAAGTTTTTCAGCCGTCAGATCTAGCGCAGAGGACTGATAGTCGTCAGATCCGGGTGAAAATGCACGAGGCTTAGTCCTATGGAGCGCACAGGAGAAAAGCCGACTTGCGAAGTCGCGAAATCCCGAAATCTTTGGGACCGTCCATCAAGGACGACACGTGGCGAGATCTCGGCATTTCGCTGACTCGTAGGGAGTAAAGGTCAGAGCACACTGCAGTGAGAATTCGCGAATCGCGAAATCACGACTCGATCACAGCCGTCGATCAAAGAGAAGACTACATCGTCAATGTAGTGCCATCGACATTTCGGGGATTGGGAGAACAGAGGTGCAAATCGTTCAACTTCGCGAAATGCGAAAACCTGACATCATCTGAATCGTCCATTGGAAGGGACGCGTGGCGAGTGTTCAACACTTCGTTGACTCACAACTCGAAGGAGTCAACCAACAGAGTTTCAAGAACCTGCAATACGCGAAATCGCGAAATAATCGCAACCGTTGATCGAGCAAAGATCTGGACCGTCCATCCAACACTATCGCGATTTCAGCTACCGGGAAATCAGAGGTGAGAGTTCAGTGAATTCGCGATACGCGAAACTTCGTTGTGATCTGAGCCGTCAGATCAGGAGGAGCATGAACCATTGATTTGGGAGGCTCTAAAATTTCAGCATTTCGGAGTTCGGGGTTTGGAGAACATTGTGACGAGAGTTCAAAGGTCGTGAAATATCGATTCGCGAAATCCTAAAAGGATCTGAACCGTCAGATCATAGGAGGATCTGGACTGTCGATCCGCAACAGAGGATAGATCG
>SNQJ01S0071899.1:95433-106994 GCA_010110895.2 Picea sitchensis | reverse complement strand
GTTAAAGTCATCGGTTCGAAACGTGCGGGGAAAAAAAATCCAACCATGTTAAGGGTTGGTGTGGCTCAGGCCGGGTGCGATCCGTTGGTGATTTTGACGACTTAGATGCCCTTGAGTTCCGGTTTTTCAGCCATCGGCTAGTCTCGCAGGTCACGGACAAACTAGCAAACAAATATATATATATATATATATATATATAATTAACAATATAATTTATATGAAATAATATGATGATGATGGTGGTGGTTAACCTCCACTAGATCAAAATTGCTTTATTGGACCTTTGACATTAAGTCTGAGAGCGTATGCAGCGGTACTGCAAACAAATATAAAGAATTGTTTATGGGTGTATAACATTTCGTATTAAGGTAAAATAATACATGCCACATAAGCCTTGAAGAACCATTGAATAGAGCGCATGCCATGGATTTGCAAACAAATAGAAAGAATATGAGTGTATAAGATGACAAAATAAGAAGTAAAAAAGATTTGCAAATAAATATAAAGAATATGAGTGTATAAGATGACAAATTAAGAAGTAAAGAAGATAA
This sequence comes from Picea sitchensis, assembly GCA_010110895.2. Taxonomy (NCBI): domain Eukaryota; kingdom Viridiplantae; phylum Streptophyta; class Pinopsida; order Pinales; family Pinaceae; genus Picea; species Picea sitchensis. The sequence continues at coordinate 106,443 of SNQJ01S0071899.1, read as the reverse complement.
TACAGAGAAGACAGATTGGGAACAAGAATGTGTAGGGTGCATTAGTATTAGATGATAGGATGAACCTTATAGGGGAGAAACATTACAACTGAATCAAGAAACGAAAGAAGAAATCCTAACGACTGGTTGAGGTTATAACTAACACTCTCTCTTAAACTCAACAGTTACAAACAACAACACTGATAATGCCCAAGTGTTGTCTGTGAAACTCAAAAATGGTTTTGTAAAGATGTGTGCAAGTTGATCTCGTGAGCCACAAAATTGCAGGGCGATTTCACCATTATTGACTAGCTCGTGTATGAAGTGAAAGCGAGTGTCAATGTGCTTGCTTTTCTTATGAAAAACATGGTTTTTGGATAAAGCAATTGCTAAAGTATTGTCAAAGAAGATAGGAGTTGGCTCCAGCTTTGTATGTGACATGTCATTCAATAGTCTTCGCAGCCACACAACTTGACAGGAAGTTGAGGTAGCAACGCCATACTCTGCCTCTGTAGAAGATATTGAGACAATGGGATGCTTCTTTGATGCCCAAGAAATTAGGTTCGTGCCCAGGTGAAAAGCATACCCTAAGGTGTTTTTTCAATCATCTAGGTTGCCTTCAAAATCACCGTCAATGTAACTAGAAAGATGATTATCTTCAAATTGAGTGTACCATAAACCAAAATTGAGAGTTCCAACAACATATCTCAGAATCCTTTTCGCCATCTTCTAGTGAGAATCTTTGGGAGATTCCATGAACCTGGAAACAAAACTGGCTGCATACATAATATCAGGCCTAGTTGCTGTAAGATGTAACAAACTGGCTACTAAACTTTTGTACAAGGTAGATTCCACTGTAGGGCCTTCATCTTGCTTGCTCAATTTTGTGCCTAGGGATATAGGAGTTTCTGCTGGATTGCAATCTTCCATGCATAATCTTTTGATGATGTCTGCTGCATACTTTTGTTGACAGACAAAAATCCCTNAAAAATGGTTAACTCAAGATTTCCAGTATATATCATGTCATCAACATATAAACATACAATCAAAATTTTACCTTGCTAATTTGTTTTGGTGTATAGAGTTGCCTCATTTTGGCTTTTGCTGAAACCACTCTTGATTAGGTAAGTGTCAATTCTGTTGTACCAAGCTCTTGGAGCTTGCTTCAACCGATACACTTTGGTTGGCTGCTCTTTGACTTCAAATCTAGGTGGCTGATTCACATAGACCTCTTCTTCTAAGACACCATTTAGGAAACTGACTTGACATCCATCTCGTATACTTGCCATTTGTGTTGAGCTGCTATTGCTAAGAGAGTCCTTACAGTGTCCAACCTTTCTACTGGAGCAAAAGTTTCACCATAATCAATGCCTGGTTGTGGTGAGAATCCTTTGGCAACAAGTCTTGCTTTGTGTTTTTCAATCTACCCCTTTTCATTGAGTTTAGTTTTGTAATCCCACTTGACACCAATACTTGTCTTATGTCTAGGTAGATCAACAAGATCCCATGTCTTGTTCTTCTCAATGGAGTCAATCTCTTGGTTCATGGCTTGAACCCAATGTGGCTCTTTAGCCGCCTTTTTAAATGATGTAGGTTGACATGACATTAATGCAAATATATTTCGTTGATCAACATCATCCAACTGCTGATGGATTTCTCTCAAGCTTCGAGTTTGTTGATTTTGAAATTTAGAGGATGAATTTCTGCTTGAAGAAGAGTTGTCCTTAGAACTTTCAGGATGTCCTTGTACTTGCAATCTTGGAAGGACAAGATGATGTGTTTGCTGTCCTGAATTTTCTGTGTTTTCATGAAGTGGAAGCAATGGATTTTGATTGTCCATAGGTCAATTTTCAGACTCACTCCAAAACTGATTTTCAAGAAATTTGACATCTCTGTTGAGAATTAGTTTATTTGAAATCGAATTGTAGAGTTTGTAGGCTTTGGATGTCTCATTGTAGCCAACAAAAATGCATTTCTTACTTCGATCATCAAGTTTCTTCCTCAATTCGGAAGGTATGTGAGCGAATGCAATGTATCCAAAACTCCTAAGGTGAGCAACATTCAATTTTGTCCCACTCCATGCTTCTTGAGGGACCTTCATCTTGACACTAGTGGTTGGGGATCTATTCAAGAGATAAATTGAGCATGCTACTGTTTCAACTCAAAATAGATTTGACAGACATTTCTCTTTGAGAAGGCTCCTTGCCATGTTCATTATTGTCTGATTTTTCCTCTCAGCCACTCCATTTTGTTGTGGAGTATACATGTTTGTGGTTTGCATGGTTATGCCTTGTGATTTGCAGAAATTTTCAAATTCTGTTGAACAATATTCTCCTCCTCCATCTCACCTCAGAATATTCACATATTTCCCACTCTGTTTTTCGGCTTCAACCTTGAACTCTTTGAATTTTGCAAAGGTTTCAGACTTATGTTTGAGGAAATAGATCCATATTTTCCTGCTAAAGTCATCAATAAATGTTAGGAAATAAAAGCTACCACCTATTGAATTGGTTTGCATTGGTCCACATAGGTCAGTGTGAACTAGCTCTAAGTGTTGTTTGGCTTGAATGAAGGATTGTGGAAAAGTTGTTCTCTTATGTTTTCCAAGAATGCAAGACTCACATGGGAGATTTTTCTCTTTGAAGATTGGTAGACCTTTGACCATGGAGTGCTTCTGTAGAAGGCTTAGACTCTGAAAGGGCAGATGTCCAATTCTTACATGCCAAACCATAGTTTCATTGGGGGTGGATGCACTTTGTGCATAAGATTGGGTCAAATTTGCAGTTCTAAGGGTCAGGGTAAACATGTTATTCCTAGTCATGTGGATTTCAGAAATCAATTTTCTGCTGGGAGATTTGTCATATATCATACATGATGCTCCTTGAAAAAGTACCTTATAACCATTTTCAACTAGTTGTCCTACATTTAACAGATTATGTTTCAGATCTGGAACGTGATAGACATTGTTTATGTCTTTCTTTACCTTTTGATTAGTGAGAATAGGTGCAGTTCCTTTTCCTTGAACTTTGACTAAAGAGTCATCTCCAGGTGTAATATGAGATGAAATAAAAGAATCAATGCATGAAAGTAAATCTTTGTTAACTGTCATGTGATCGCTACATCCATTGTCCAACAACCAAAGGTCTTTGTGTTGTTCTTCAGTCTTGTGGCATGAGAAAAACATTCCATCTGAGGTTTCTCCTTCATGATTTGAGACATGTGCTCTCCCTGAGTGTTGATCTGCTTGTTTCTTCCGACATTCATATCCATAGTGCCCATACTTTTTGCAGTAGTAACATTGTATGCTTTCTTTGTCATTTGATCTCCTCCCTTTGCCTCTTTGAGGCTGTAAATTCTGATTCTCGTCTTGATGTCTATGACTTTCACTTGACTGATTGTTACCTAGACTTCTCCCTCTTCCTCAGTGACCTAAGCCTCTGCCTCTGCCTTTCCCTCTGCTGAGAGAGAATTGAGTCTTGAAGGCGTTGGCTATTGACTCATCTTCTAGATGGATTCTGGTCTCATGTGTTAACATAGAGCCCATCAGTTCATCTGTTGAAAAATTTGATAGATCCTTGGATTCAAGGATAACTATAACAACCATTTTGAATTTCTTTAGAAGACATCTGAGAACTTTCTCAACAATCCTTTGATCAGGGATGTCTTCACCAGTCAACCTGATCTGGTTTACGATTCCCATGACTCTGGTCGTAAATTGATCAATGTTTTCATACTCTGTCATTTTTAAAGTCTCAAAATGCATCCTCAAGGTTTGCAGATTAACTATTTTGACCCTGCCATTTCCCTAGTAAGTTGTTTGTAGGATGTCCCACGCTTGTTTTGAAGTAATAACACCTGTTATTTTTAAGAAAATCGAGTCATCCACTGAGTTTTGAATTCAAAACTTTTCCTTATTCTCTCTTTTCCTTTGTTCTACCTGAGCTGCTCTCTGTTGATTGTTCATGGCAGCTAGGTCTGCTGAATCTGGTTCCACGTAGCCAAGATCCACTGGATCCCAACACTCATGTTCTTGTAAGAAGGATCTCATTCTAAGATACCAAAATTTATAGTACTTTCCAAGAAGAATTGACCCTTGTGTTGGTCCTAAATTGTTAGAGGTCGCCATCTTGAAAATAAATAGAACAAAAAAAAATGTTAGTGTTTTTCGTGCTTTACCTGTTTCCCACGCGTAAAACCAGGTCTGCGAAATCCTTTGCATGACTTTGGGCCAAAATACAACGGGCTAGACCACTTTTTTAGCTCTGATCTGGTTGGATCTGACTATCCGAGCACGAGATCTATCGAGTTGGAACTCTGAGTTTTGTTCTTTATCGACTATAGACCGTCTAAATGGAAAAATCGAGCTCTTTGATTTTACTTGCACGCCAAGACTTATTTCATTTAAATGAAAAAATAAATTTCTGTGTTACATCCTCATATGATCAAGGGCTGAAATCTGGGTGCTAATCCCAAAAAGTACTACTTCGGGAGCTCTGGGCACTTCGGGCTTTGGGTCTCCACGTGATATTCCTTCCTTACCTCTCAATTCCTCCGAACTCGCAAACCTCCAAACAGGGGGAAGGGATTGACGAACTAAATTACCCATCGAGATCTATGACTCAGAATTACTTCGGGACTCCGATCTTCCACCGCTCTTAATCACAATACTCGCGAAGTGTCGAAGCAACGAACTATCCAGAGAGAGGTAAATCCAACGGTCCTCAGACCTTTGCAAACCAACAACCAAGATCTTCTTTAGAACTTCAGCATTTGAGAGTTTTCGTCTGCTAATACGCGCAAACCTCCAGAGTGTCGAATCTCCGAAGTGCGTGATCATCCTCCACGTGTTCTCTTGATTGGACGGTTGAGATTAACTCCAGCCTTCGGGGCTTTTTAATGCACAATACCAACTATCCTTTGAAGCACCAAATCATCGAATACGGGATCGTCTGACACATGTCCCCTGGATCCAACGATCCAGAGTTACTTCGGCTCTCCGGGACTTCGGGAGTCTTGTGACCTTCTCATCCAGAATTCTCCAGGATGATTCATCTCCAGACTGTAGGATTTGCTGACACACGTCCTCTACTTGGATCGATGGACAGGATTTGTTTTGGGCTTCAGAACTTCAGGATATTTCGACGACTCTACAACCTTTGCACGAAATACGTCGAATATGCGAAGTCTGAAGAACATCGACACTTAAACCCTGTGCACTTTTTCTTGATCTAATAACTACTCTTGCGTTTGCCCAGATATAACGGTTGAAAACTGTTCGCCTCTTATGCACGCTCCTCTTCCTTTCTAAGCTTGATTTAATGGCTCAGATCTATTTCCGCGGCGGATCTAACGACTGTTGTAGCTTCTACATCTTCCTCCTAAAGAAGGGATTCCACGAATTCTTAGACTCTTCGTCTTTGAATCACCTTCTTTAGGGGTGCCTCCTCGCACTGTGCTGTCTCCAATGATCTTTTGAGCAAACTACAGACTGTTTTCCTCTGGGAAGAGGCTTACCTCCCACGCTCTTGTCTGCGAGACAACGTATTCTCTGTGCTCTTCCTCCTGGAATTGGGCTGCTCTCCACGCACCGTGAAGAGGCTTACATCCTAGGTTCTGATACCATGAAAAAATAAGAAGTAAAGAAGATAATACAGAGAAGACAGATTGGGAACAAGAATGTGTTGGGTGCATTAGTATTAAATGATAGGATGAACCTTATAGGTGAGAAAATATCCTAACGACTGGTACTGCTGGCCAGAACAGCTCGTAGTGTACAACACTGTTGAGGTTATAACTAACTAACATAAGAATCGTATAAGGGTAGAAAAATGCATGCTACATAACCGTTGAAGAAGAACCATTGAACAGAGCACATGCCACGACAGTGCAAACAAATACAGTTGTTGGACAAATTATAGTCAACTTACTATTCCATCATACACATTAATCAACCAAACACAATTGCAAATATACAATTACTGGAATTTGTTAAGAAAAATAACCTCATTACATCCTTAATTAATCTGTGTACCGTTACAGAGAGTTGGTCGTTCTGTAACGTATTTGCAAACATACAGTTAATATACCGTTACTGTTACTGGAATTCGTTAAAGAAAATAACCTCATTACATCTCTAATAAAGAAAATAACCTCATTACATCTCTAACTAATCTGTGTACACGGATTTGGTTGTTCTGTAAAGTATTTGTAATTATACATTCATATTAATATATAGTACACATCAATACGTTCATATTAATATATAGTAAACATTTGTTAAAGAAAATAACCTCATTACATTCTTCACTAATCTGTGTACGGTTACAGGGAGTTGGTTGTTCTGTAAAGTATGCATCAATACGTTCATATTAATATATAGTACGATAGTGGTGTGGGTTGCATCAATCTGTCTTTGTGTTTTCCTTTCCATTGTATCAGAGTGGGTGTGGACCTCACTCCCTCAGGATCAAGATAGGCAGAAGGTGTCCAAAGACTTTGCGGAGCAATTTGGCACATTATTTCAGTTGTGGTAGAGATTGCACTTGTGAGAGGAAAGAGTGAAGGAAGTTGTGTAGCTTGTCTTGAGCGATGAACCAACAGAGCTGATATCGCTAAGTAAAGAAAATAATGCTCATGCTCGAAGATGATATGGTTGGAGAAGACCTTGGTAGGTGACGGTTTTGAGTTATTTGTTTTTCTCACAGATTACAACTGAACAAAATATTCACACCGAATGAGAACACATCTTGTTGTTTAGGGTTAGAAGTTTTCTGATCCTGTTAAGGATGCTAATGAGAACTGTTTCGCACAATAAATGTATTCGAATTTTTAACTTTCGAGTGCACTGACATCAGGATTTCTGCCTCAAAGCAGTCTTATACATGATGTCATTTTTTTGAAAAGCTTTGGAAAAATCTGTGTATGTATTTTGGAAAATTCCACACATGTCTTTTTGGATAATAGGGTAAGAAGTGAAGCAAGACAACGAAGAGTATGGAATCCATAGAAGGGAGAAAACGTCATTCAAAGGAATGCAACCAAATCGCAGCATAGTTGCTCGAAATCGTGGAAGAGTTAGGGTTTAGATGCAACGGTCTGAACCATAGACCAAGTTTCTCGTTCTCACAGATCGCTAAGGTAAAAAAAATTCGCAGAGTCCCATTCATAGTGGCAGATTGTGTACAAACGCATGCTGTAAGAACGTGAAAAGCCGAGGTGAAGAAACCGAGAAGCTGTAAGAAGCCGCGAATACCGTAAGCTTGGATTATTTAAAAAATAAAAATCTTTATCATTTTAAAGGAGGCCAGATTCATTATTAAAGAAATAAATGAAGTGTTTAAAGATATAAATGAAAATGTTATATTTCAATTATAAAAGAGGTAGTGGTTTATTTAAATTTCAAAAGTGGCCAAAAGATTTATGTTGGTAAAATTACTCCCATGTAAAGCCAAGAAAAAGGTACGATGTCTTGGAATAGAAAGTCGAGCCACACAGAGGACATGGTCGTGGCAAATATTTTAATAGCTATGATTTCATCCATGTTATTGAGTTGACTATTGAGTTGACCTACGTTTGATGGGTGTATGTTAAAAGCACAGTTTAATATTTGTATATTGCTTGTGGCATTGAGGAATGTTTTTGGTATATGATGGATACCGAGGAGTTGCAGGTCACGTAAAGAAGCAACAAAACAAATCATCGAAAAAAGGTGGAGGAATCCATCAATACATTATTGAGTAGTGAGGATAGAATGACTTAAAGTATTTTGACATCGAGAAAACCTCACCCTAGGGAAGAAAGGATTGGAGTAGAAGAAACTCCAGGTGCAATTAAGCAAGTAGAAACTCTAGTTAAGAATCAGAGAAGCATAGCAAGTAGAAGCTCTAGTTTAAGAATCAGAGAAGCATAAGAAGAGATGAGAAGCCACAAAGAGGTAAGAAGTATAATCACAAAGACTTAAGAAGTATAGAAGCTACATTGTTTTAAATAAAGGAGGAGGTATGAGATTTGTTTTAATTTTAAGGATGACATAACATATATTTCAAACATATGTGAAGCATGGTGATGAGATTCATTTTGGCATTCATAAAGAAATACAAATAAATGTTTTATGCGATCCACTTACATGAGATGCATTTTAAAAGATGTTGTAAAGCCAATAAATGATGGGTGAAGAAGCAGCTCAGAGGTGGAGTGTAGTTTCAAAAATTGTGCATCCTCAAGGTTGAATCGATGGGATCGAAATTGAAGAAGTGAAGAAAGCAGAAGAGAATGAATCGATAAAGAAAAGATTGAAGTGCAATGCAAAAGATAGGAAAGTAGAAAAGTAGCAGAGAAACAAACTGATAAAGAAAAGATCGAAGTGGAACGAAGAAGACACGAAGAAGACAAGAATGTTGAAAGAGCAAAGAAGACAATAAAGAAGTAGAGATCAAATATGCAACAAAATTTTTGGCAACAAATAATAAGAATCCAGAAATCAACAAAATTTTTGGCAACAAATAATAAGAATCCGGAAATGAAGCAAGATATTCGGAAATGGAGCAAGATGACTACCCTGATACATGAAATGTTGTAATGAGATGAAATGGTTTGTACCCGACACCCGAGAGAGTTTGTGCTCCAAAGTTGTAAGCCTTGCCATAGGCAAGATGCATTCCCCAAATGTTTTGTAAGCCCTGAATGAGTGAGGTTGTAATGAGATGAAATGGGTTGTACCCAACACCGAGAGAGTTTGTGGTCCAAAGTTGTAAGCCTTGCCATAGGCAAGATGTATTCCCCAAATGTTTTGTCAGCCCTGATTGAGTGAGGCCTACATAAATTAATATGTGATCATGTACTGTGTATCTCTTGTTTCAAGCAACTTGAAGCACTGGTGATGGGAGGGATGATACATCAAGTTGTTGAATGAACCATTAGTATATGTAGAGGGTGGAAGGTGTATTGGTATCTATTCTTGATGGTGAATTGGAGAAGTTGAATCTTCGATTAACAAGGGGGCAATGTGAGATAGATTAATCTCATAGATGGTTAGGATTGAGTTATGTTTAAGAGGGAGTGTTAAGTTTTATTTAAGGGGGACTCTAATGCATTGTAAACCATCAAAGATGAGAATAAATCTTAATCCAAGGAAAACTAGTGATAGTTTTAGTTAATGTTATTACCATATGTAATTAAGGGGAAATGTTAAGGAAAATAACCTAATTATATTTTAACTAATTTGTGTATGGAGGAGTTGGTTGTTCCATAACTTATTTAACTAATTTGTACTCGGGAGTTGGTTGTTCCTATATTTATAACAACATACTAAAATTTTATTCAATACTAAAATTTTACAGAAGTATTTAGCAAAGTGTTATTGCATTTAGCAAAGCATGACCCCTTGCATGTTATCAACATCTCCCAACAGTAGTGAAGAGAACAGGGAAATAAGTAAAGCAATGATAACAATGTATTGCACCTATAATGATTAATATTCTTTTACTAATATCAAACCACATCACATCTTGATAGGACAACAGTAGTGACAACAGGGAAATAAGTAAAGCAATGATAGCAATGTATTGCACCTATAATGATTAATATTCTTTTACTAAGATCAAACCACATCACATCTTGATAGAACATGGTTAAAAAGACTCTTTACTTCTTGTAACAAACCCTCGATCTTCAATGGATTTCTCTTCTGATTTGTTCTCTTATCTGCAACCACAACCCAATGTAAAGAGGCAACCCAAAGCTGCATTCCAAACTACAATTATTACTTTATTCAATAATAAGGGTTTTTTCAGTGGGAAAACAAAAAATGAAGCACTGGACTATCAACAAGTATTGTTGATCCAAGCATTCGAAGGGTCGTACTTATCATATCTTCCGTAGCCATAATGTAGACGGTCATTGTGGTGGAAGATTTACAGGTTTGAGAGAAAGTGGAGATGGAAGAAGGCACACTCTCTGAGATACAAAACCTAAACAAAAGTGTTTCGATTGCTATATCAATCTTGAAAAACCGATACAGAGGTTACAAAAAGCTGCATGCAGATCAACTGGCTCCCAAGACCACTAGACAGTTCCACCATTAACGCTAAATAGTTCGGCCACGATTCCACCACAATACAGTACCACCGCGATTTTATTTTCTTTCCAAAAAATTTCACAACTTTAAGTTAATCTTTTAGTAAAATTTTTGCATCTTTTGGTTAATCTAAATTTTGATGGCAGGATATCTAGATGCTGTTTTAAATTTTTGTACACATATAATTGATCTTTTAGTAAATTTTTCACATCACCATTATGGTTTGACACATCTTTATTGTACATTTGTCATTGTATATGTACAATATTAGTTTACCTTTCCATGTAGCAATTCAACTCATGAATCTCCATTTCAAAATATAAAAGTTTTGATATTTGTATTTATATTATACTTATCTTCAAAAGTAGAAATAAACCATTCATGCAAAGTAATAAGATGGAATGTTCAAGTGGGTGGCCAAACCTGCCTAACACCCATTTTGAGCGTCCATATGTCACTACCAAGACCAAGACTTCCGCGGATCTTCTACTACATGAGTGCCCTTCTATGCCTTGATCGTCTTCAACTTAGAAATATGCGAAACAAACACACAGTGAGGCTACGCTCACTTCTCTATTGATTAATGAAGACTGATTACATTCTTATATAGGAAACTAACCTACTTAGTCGGTGACATGAAAACCACAGATGACTGGAATCTCTATTCAGTGAAGTAGAGCTTAACTACGCTAATGACTCTTGTAAACCGACTCTTGTAATTGGCGCTTACAACTGGCGCTTATTCCATTATTTTCAAGTATCCCCCTTAATGGAGAATGGATTGACTTCTACACCTAACATCTCTCCCTAAACAGTTCAAACTTAATCTTTCCAAGAGGCTTAGTGAAAATATCAACAACATTTTCACTAGTATTACAGTACATAAGAGCTATTTCATTTGACTGCAACTTTTCTCTAACAAAATGAAACTGAGCTTCAACATGCTTTGTCCTTGA
>SNQJ01S0071899.1:46044-57069 GCA_010110895.2 Picea sitchensis | reverse complement strand
GGAACTATGAACTCTGGAACTGTGACCCCAGGAACTATGACCTTTGGAATTGTGACCCTAGGAACTATGACCTTTGAAACTATGACCTCTGGAACTATGACCCCAAGAACTATGACCCATGGAACTATGAACTCTGGAACTACACCCTTTGGAACTTTGAACTCAAGAACTTTATGACCTGTGGAATAAACTCTTGAAATATGACCTATTAAATTGTTACCCCAGGAACTATAACCTATGGAACTATAACCTCTAGAACTACTCCCTTTGGAACTTTGAACTTTGGAACTATATCCTGTGGAATGACCCTAGGAACTATGACATGTGGAAATATGACCTCTGGAACTATGACACCGGGAAATCTGACCTATGGAACTATCACCTGTGGAACTATGACCTCTTGTACTTTATTACATGTGGAATGAACTTTGGAACTGTGACCACGAGAACTATTACCTATGGAAGTATGACCTCTGGAACTATGACCCGTGGAACTATGACCTATAAAACTACACCTTTTAGAAATTTGAACTTTGGAACTATGACCTGTGGAATGAGCCTAGGAAGTTTGACCTTTGAAACTATGGCTTGTGCAACTATGACCCCAGGAACTGTGACCTTTGGAACTATGACCCCATGAACCATGATCTATGGAATGACCTCTGGAAATATGACCCTTCAAACTATGACCTATGGACCTATGAACTCTGGAACTATGACCCCAGGAACTATGACCTATGGAACTATGTCGTCTGGAACTATGACCTGTGGAATAACCTCTGAAACTATGACCTATGGAATTGTGACCCCAAGAACTATGACTTGTGGAACTATACCTCTGGAAATACACCCTTTGGAACTTTGACCTATGGAATGAACTTTGGAACTGTGACCTGAGGAACTATGACCTGTGGAACTGTAACCCATGGAACTATGCCCTTTGGAACTTTGAACTCTTGAACTATGACCTATGGAACTATGGCCTCTGGAACTATGCCCTTTGGAACTTTGACCTCTAGAACTATGACCTGTGGAATGACCTCTAGAACTATGACCTCTAGAAATGTGACCCCAGGAACTATGACCTTTGAAATTATGGCCTCTAGAACTGTGACCTCGGGAACTATGACCCATGGAACTATGAACTCTGGAACTACGCCCTTTGGAACTTTGAACTCTAGAACTTTATGACCTGTGAAATCACCTCTAGAACTATGACCTATGGACTCTAAACCTACACCCTTTGGAACTTTGAACTCTAGAACTTTATGACATGTGGAATGACCTATGGAACTATGACCCTAGGAATTATTACTCGTGGAACTATGACCTCTAGAAATGCACCCTTTAGAACTTTGAATTTTTGAACTATGACCTGTGGAATGACCCCAAGAACTATGACATGTGGAACTATGACCTCCGGAATTATGCCCTCTGGAACTTTGAACTTTGGAACTATGACCTGTGGAATGACCTCTGGAAATATGTTTTCTGGAATTGTGACCCGAAGAACTATGACCTTTGGACCTATGACCTCTGGAACTATGATCTTAGGAACTATGGCTTATGGAACTATGACCTATGGAAATATTCCCTATGGAAATATTCCCTATTGAATGACCTCTTGAACTTTGACCCCAAGAACTATGACCTCTGGAACTGTGACCCCAAGAATTATGACCTATGGAACTACACCCTTTGGATCTTTGACCTATGGAAATGTGACCCCGAGAACTATGACCTCTGGAACTTTGACCCTAGGAACTCTGACTCGTGGAATTATGACCTGTGGAACTATGACCTCTGGAACTACACCCTTTTGGAACTTTGAACTCTAGAAATATGACTTATGGAATGACCCCGGGAACTAACTTATGGTACTATGACCTCTAGAAATATGACCTGTGGAACTATGATCTCTTGAACTATGACCTCTAGAACTATGATCTCTGGAACTATGACATGAGGAACTATGACCTTTGAAAATGTCACCCTCGGAACTATGATCCATGGAATTGACCTCTGCAACTATGCCCTTTGGAAATTAGAACTCTGGAACTATGACCTATGGAATGACTTCAGACAATATGACCTTGGGAAATTATTTTTTTCACAGTTCTTCGATTCATTTGCAATATTGTAACCAGGAAACATGCCATCCATTTTACATGTGTGACGATCCACAATTTTGATTACGAATAGTTACACCCATTTTAAAAATATGCCAGAACATTCAAAGTGACGTGTTAGGGTGACTCTATCCCTCCCAAAACCTTGGGATTGAAACCAAAATAATTTATGCTAATTCCTAGAACATCTAAAACACTTTACAATGGAAATACATGTATGTTTATAGCTTTACAAAGCTAGTAAAAAAATATTTTAGAAGTCCTAAATTGGACCTACTAGTTGCAAACCATTAAATTCTTTACACAAACAATGTTGTCACAAGTGCATTCTAGATATACATGCTACCTTTCTTAGCAACACACTACATACTACATACCATGTGCATCCATTATGTTTTGCAACTCATTCGAAAACTATGGAACTTGTGCACCTTGACAAAAAACTTCAAAAAGGGGCATTGACACATTAATATTTACACACAACAAATTCAAAACCATTCTTCAAACTCATGCCATCTACCATGATTTTTCTTTCCATTTCTAATACTAATATTTTGGCATTTACGTGGCCAAACTTTGATTCCACAATCTCAACCTATTTTCTACATTACATAATGCAACCTCTAAATTGTTCCTATCTATAAATGGTTTTTCTTTCATGTTAAATGACACTGAATCATTAGTCTCTATATATGTTGTCCCAAACAATTTGGGAAATTAGTGTTTACTGGCCTTCTCATATTACCAATTTTTAGTCCATATTTGATAGCTTCACGTTATAAATTGGTGTGCAAAATTGGTAGAGAGTGAATCTTGGTGAACCTAGAGAATCTAGATGCACTTTATAGCCAAGTTGAATGTGTTTGTTGGGTGCAGGCCTATTTTGGGAAGAAAGTCTATTTTAGGCGTAGGCCTATTTTTGGGAGAAAGATTTATTTTGGGAACAGGCCTATTTTTGGAGAGAAGGACCTATTTTTGGAGCACGCGCAAGAGGCAAAAGGAAAGCAGCATGCAGAAAAAAAAGGAAAAGTAGCATGCAAGAGGAAACACAACGTGGCGCACATGTAGACATGCCTAATCGTGATAGGGTTAGGGTTTTTGACAAACATTGTAACGACTATAAGCCTATAAAGTAGTATAAATAAGGACCTAGGAGGTCTAGGAAATGGGTAACCAAGAGAGAAAAAGACAGTCAGTCGATCAGTTGATAATTGTAAGCAAGTTTGGTATGATTCTTGTAGTAGAGTTGAATAAGTTAGTCCTTAAGGTTTAGATCACAGGCTGAGGAGCCTGGTGTGATCTAGTCAACCTCCTAGAGGGTACTTACCCTTGTTTTGATTGTAATACTAAAGATGTAATGCGCAGAGTGCAAGATTTTGCTACAGACTAAATAAAAGAGCAGAGAAGCCAAATCTTTGTGGATGTAGCCCCGGGAAGGGGTGAACCATGGTAAACTTTTTGTTCTATGTGATTGTTAATGAATGCTTTAATTTTTTGTTAATCATTAGCTCAAGAATGAATGGTTAAGTAGTTATATCAGCATACATGCATAGGTTTAAAGATGAATGAATCATAGAAGTAGATGAATGATTAACAAGGATAATGCATAAGGAAAAAGAAGCCAACCACAATCTCCACTCATTCCTAGATTACAAACACCTAAGTATTGCAGTCCCCCCATAAAATCTAACTCGGGTGAGACTGCGTTGTGCATATTATGTGCAGTGTTGCCTTCTGGTTTACTAGGAGGGCCGATAGTTTTGAGGGTTTTGTTGGAAACCTTTTTGAGATCAGAACCTGGGTCAGCCCAAGAAGTAACCAACAAATGGTTCTTTTGCCGGCTGGCACTACACAGGATTGAGTGGCCGAAATCTGTGGAAGAAAAGCGCGGAGGATGAAAGTATAGAAGGGAATTTCCATACCATGGATCTAACAAAGGCAGAGATTGAGATATGGTTGAGAACAAAGGAACTCGAGTTTGCACAGAAGGAAAACAAAAACCCTAAGTTAACACCGCGCAAATATCTCGACAAATACGTGTTTAGCAACTTGAATGAGGTATTTTTTTTATGATTTCCCGCATTATTTGCAGGAGTGGTTATTGACGTTAAAGTAAAACCACCCTACGAATCGGATTAGATAGTTGGAGTGGAATCATGTGCAGATCGGGTAGTTACAACAAGTTAATAAAAAATTAATGCACGCAATATATTTTTGGCTAGACGGTATTGTTACAAGGTTTATCATCGAATTTGCAGTAGATACTGTGAAGTCCTACACTGCAGCAGAGCAACATTTTCTAAAGGGACCCAGAGTTAGGTACACCGGATCGTTGTATACTTCAATCAAGATCACCATGGAATCAGACAGTTAAACTTCCCTGCGTGCATGGGGGAAGGGGGGGAAGCACTGACAAGAGGTTGAGATATGGACAAGGAGACTGATATGAGAAATAAGGAGGCCATGGACCCAATAATGATGGAAGAGGACCAGATAAAGAATATAATGGAAAAAGTTGGAAAGACGTGCAACGAAATACCTTACCAATATAAATTGAAGAATAAGAAGAGAGCCATAGTCGACAAAGAGGGCTTGGCGAGCGATGAAGAAGAGGTAGAGGATCTCCAAGCTGTGGAGCAGATTGAGAAAATCTTGCACACAACATACGAAGAAAAACAAGAGGTCCAGGGTCAGGAGTAGAAGAAAGAACTCCAATCCAAATCACCGTCAGTGTGGAACCTACAACCCCATGTGCGACTAATACACCTGAAAGAACATCAACATTTAGACAACCGAACTTTAGTAGAAGAAGAGCAACAAGACATGGATCCAATCAAGGAAAATCAACTGGGGGAGCAAGTTCAGGAAGCAACAGTCAATTATCTACACCGTGCGGAGGAAGTAGTTCAACACAGTTCAAAATGGCAGGACATGATCCCACTATCAGATTACCAGAATTTCAGGGAGAGGCATCAGAGGACCATGGTAAAGTAGTTGTGGAGAGAAGATGCAGATGCATTAGACAGTGCAAATATCTCCATTAATCCACTAACCTTATGATTATCACAAAGCTCTTTTCAACATCAATCTATCATAGAACTCTTTTCAATATCACAGAGCTCCTTTCAGCCTCAAATAACCCATGTCACTGACATAGTGTGAGCAGTAGATGGTGCAAATCTCTCGATAAATCCACTCAAATAACCCATGTCACTGACACAGTGTGAGTAGTAGACGGTGTAAATCTCTCAATAAATCCACTAGCCTTATGCTTATCACAAAGCTCGTTTCAACTTCAATCTATCATAGAACTCTTTTCAACATCACAGATCTCAGATCTCCTTTCAGCCTCAAATGATAAGAGAAATTCCTCAAAGATAATAGAACTGAGTAGCTTCACAGAAAATATTTTCCTATTTCCTCCCAAGCTTCTACTTGGTTCCCATTCGACTCTTTTAGCCTTTAAGAGAAATTTCCCAAAATAATGTGACTCAGTAGCTTCACTGAAAAGATTTTCCTCCCAAGCTACTACGTAGTTCCCTTTCCGTGGACTAATGCTCATGGCTATACTTGGTCCTGTTAATGGACTAAAATTCATGTTTGACTTGAGGTTTTTACTTAGATTATGTTCAGTGGACTAATGTTCATGCTTCTACTTGGTGGAACGATGTTCGTATTAGTAGACTAATGGTCATGCTTCTACTTGGTTCCCATTAAGTGGAACGATGTTCATGGTTGACTTGAGATTATTACTTAGACTTCTGTTTTTTATTTTGTTGGGTTGTGTTTGCAAAAAATAATTGTGGCCCGGTATTCTGGTTCTAAATCAATCATTTTTATATTTTTATATTCTATTTTGTCGGGTGTATTTGTTCTAAATTTAATGAAATGTACCTAAAAGAAGACATCTACCAAAACACTTCTCAACATTTCTAGAGATGAATTTATCCCCCACTTGGCCTGGATATTGATGGATTTATCCCACACTTGACCTGGATATTTGCATATCCGTTATTTGCCTCCAACTAATTTCTGACAACTTAGCGAGGCTTCACATTCTCGTTAGGTGGGAGGATACCAGAACTACCAGATCTGAATACAGATTCCAAGAACATTTGCATATAATGATGAGGCTTGGATGAACATTTGCACATAATGATGAGGCTTGGGAATTCATCTGGTAGGTTCTCCAAAGACCTACTAGTAGAATTCTTATATGGTATGCATTGTAGAGATACAAATGTTCAATCTATTAAAAATTAAGAGGCTCGGGAATTCATCCACACAACAAAAAAGAAGGCTCGGGAATTCCCGAGACATTAGTAATGGCTCCTCCATCTAGGAGCTTCCATTCACAGAAGAAAGGTGCAATGTCAGCTTCGAAGTTGTCGTTGTCGATCAGAAAGAGTTGCAGCTGAGAGGTAAACTAGATCAATGCTCAGAGGTTGCGGTCTCTGCAGCACAACCTCAACATCAACCATCAACCATGATCGCCATGAGAGACATCAATCTACTAAATATTAAGAGGCTCGGGAATTCATCCATCCAAAAAATATGCAGTCTATAATAAAGTTCAGTCAATATACAATCTGAGACATAGTCCAATAGCCAGAAAAACCAAATCGTGAATATAATAATCTTATGGCATTCGGTTCAAAGTTTAATACCTCGCTCTATTGAGTATAATCTTATGGCGTTCGGTTCAGAGTTCTCCCTGAGTATCCCTGAGTCCTCAAAATGGTTTAGAAGCAGAGGAATGAGACTAATGTAGCGGGTTCACGTGGAGGCGGGACGCGTAGGTAATTGATGGCAAGAGGAAACAGGATGTGGATGATGTATGGATGATATGTATCACAAATCATGAATGATGTATGGGTGGTATGGATGATGTATGGACGAGTAGCCAGTCGGAGCTCTGACGTGATCAGCGACGAGAGTCTAGACACGGAAAAGGGTTGTCGGCAAAGGTCCATTTGAAGGAACTAGGAGGCCCAACTTTTGGAAAACTGTCGAAAGAGATAGAGCAGTCGCTAGCAAAAGGAAGTATGGATATACCTGTTAGCCTATGTTTTGTTGCTTCAATAGGACATACTCTTCTAATGAAGGAACTATTGAAAAGAGCGATGGATCCTAATGAATCAGTGAGCAACAACCGCACACCCTTGGTAAATTTCATGTTGATCATTGCAGTTTCATGGTCATTCTTTTGGAGACATTCACTTCTTTGAGTGGGGTATGATCAAAATTTACTATTATTATATTATGTTTTATTATCAGCACATTGCAACAACATATGGATTTAAAGATTGTGTCGACCTTCTTCTAGAATATGGAGTAGATGTCAATAGCAAGGGTATACCATCTCCTCCCAATGTGATTTTCGGTTGTTTTCCCAGTCAAGGAGTGTATTTCTAAATGTAAACATTTATTTTGAAAATAACTTTTCAAATTTCAAAACCGTCTTGTTATTTAACAAAATGAACATGACCTTAATAACCAATATTTTTTCATAAATTTAACAGATGAAGATGGAAGTGTTCCTCTTTGGGAAGCAATTCTGGGTCGACATGAACAGATTGTCAAATTGCTCTGGGACAATGGTGCAAACCTACGGTCTGGTAGTGTTGGCAGTTTCCTATGTATCGCTGCACAAAATAGGGATTTTGAGATGTTGAATGATTTACTAAATTATGGAGCAGATATAAATGCAACAAATGGGGATGGGAACACAACCCTCCATGTTGCCATTAGTAATAGCAATGGATTGACAGAGGTAGTGAAATATCTTTTGTACCATGGAGCAGACATGAATAAAACAGATAATAGTAGGGCTTTGGCAGAGCAACAAGGACATGACGAAATACTGGAATTATTTCGAGAAAAATCTTCACACCCACACTTAAGTTTACCTATTGAAGATTTATCTATGTCATTGAGTGTACACGAGAAAAATCATAGGGAGATTACCAACCCTTTAGGATCTGCAGAAGAAAACGACATTCATCATTCTGTAAATACAATTTCCACCCCATCTACCGGAACGAAAAGGAGAAAAATAGCGAATAATTTTGAAAATGCTCTTTTTGGTATAGTCAGAATGCATTCTAACAGTAAACTCAGACTTCAGTGTTGGTATCACGAGTTCTGATGCAATTAAATGCTCACGGACAAGCTCTTCTCTTCCAGGTAGAGTGACAGTCCACAGGGATCACCCAGTATACAAGAAAGAAAACAAGCAACCAGGGAAACCGATACTCTTACCAGGTTCAATTCAGGATCTCTTGAAAATCGGTGGTAAGTATCCATTTTATAAATGCTCTCATGATTTCAGGTGTTAAGGTTTCTAATAATAATCATCAGAACATTTCAGAAAATCTTAAAACTAGGCATTCACAGAGTTAGTGTTATTGCAGGTCAAAAATTTGGTTTTTTCCCTGTGAAAGTTTTGAATGAAGAAAATGTAGAAATAGATGATATCGGAGTCAATAAAGATGGTGGTCATGTATTCCTGGTTGACAACGAAGAGTTTGAAGAAATGTATAAGGAAACCAAAATCAGACATAGCCTGCTGGGAAACCGAAACTAGACATTGGGTCCAAATTACTACATGGATCAACAACTTTTGTACAAGCAACTGAAAAACTACAAACATTAGAGGCGAGAGCAGCAGAAGAAGCACCTATTTGTTGATGGAGATCAATACCCCTACACAGAACAAGTTAGACGGAGCTTCCCTTCGACTGGGCGGGCATTCACCTTCAAATTATCTCTGCCATAAGTAATTTGGAACCAGCTTTTCATGAACAAATCACATGAACTCTCGCAGCTTTTAGCCTACGCCCATAACAAATGGTGAAGGCTCTCTACGCGTAGGCTTTCTCCAGTGGCAGCTTGTTGAGCAGTTACATGTAAATTTGTTTCAAGGTTGGAAACATAATGAAAATTCCATTCAAAAATTCATCCACACATAGTTGATCAGATTTGAAAATGTAAAACAAGAGGAATGAGAGATAGGTGGTGAATTGATGGCAGGTGTTGAAGGTAGGAAATGGGATGTGGGATGTTGATGATGTATGGATGGTATGGGGTCGACAGAAGAGAAGACGGGACGACAGAGGAACGGGCCGTGAGATGGAACGGGTAGTTGACAAGGGCTCGGAGGTGATCGACGACAGGAATCTGGACGCCGAAAAATGGTTGTCGGCAAAGGTCCATTTCGTTTGGACTTTAGCCTAAGCCGGTGTTGGCTAAAAGCCAAACGATTGCAACTTTTCCGACCTCTTCTTCCTCCTCGATTTCAGCCATCCATTTTCCGTACCCTCTTCCCGAAGCCGTTCGTTGCCTCTCCCTCTCAGATTCCGGCCATCCATTTTTCGTCTACCCGCCAAGTTGCCAGAAATCCCTTCAATGGAGGCTGTGAAGAACCAAGTTGTCGGAAATCCCTTCAATACTGTTTTCGGTCAGTAAACGCTACCCAAGCCCATACAATTTTATTTTCAAAAATCTTCCTAGTACTGACGAATTTGAATATATTTTTTGGGTTTGTTGTTCTACTTTGATTTTCCAACTCAGTTGGTTTGTTAACTTTCAGGCAGATGCAAAGCGATTGATTGGAAGGAAGTTCTCTGATTCTTACATTCAGAGCAATATGCAATATGAAGCTATGGCCTTTCAAAGTCATTCCAGTTGCTAATGATAAGCCCATCATCATCGTTGTAGGATAAAGGGGTATTAATATTGTTGTAGAATACATATAAGGGGTATTAATAGAGAAAATACACAAAAGAGTATTAATAGAGAAAATATATTAAATGGGTCATTCTAGTTGTTGATGATAAACCCATCATCATTGTTATAGGATAAAGAGGGCATTAATATCGTTGTAAAATACATATAAAGAGTATTAATAAAGAAAATATACAAAAAAGCATTAATAGAGAAAATATATTAAATGAGTCATTCCAAGTGTTGATTATAAACCCATCATCATCATTGTAGAATAAAATGGACATTACTATCGTTATAAAATACATATAAAGAGACTTCAAGAAAAAAAATATATATATAAAAAAGACATTAATAAAGAAAATATATTAAATGGAACTAAAAACAGCAAAATGAAGAGATCCCTTCCATCTTTATAACAAAGATGAAGGAGATTGCCAAAGATGAAGTTTATGTTTATAACAAAGATGAAGGAGATTGCCAAAGCTTATCTAAACACCACGGTGACAAATGCTGACATCACTGTTTCTGCTTATTTCAATGATTCTTAGAGGGAGGCAACCAAGGACGTTGGTCTCATTGCTGGCTTGAATGTTATGAGAATCATCAACGAGCCCACCGGTTCTGCCCTTGCCTGTGGATTCTACAACAAGGCTAATATTGATGGTAAGATCTATGTTCTTATTTGGGCGTTAAGTAATTCAGTTGCACACCCCACCATTGAGTTGGGTGTGAAGTAATTTAGACTTTATACTGTGATTATACTGTTCTTTATCTTTTAAAGAAGAGTTGGGTGTGAAGTAATTTAGACTTTATACTTTGATTATACTGATCTTTATCTTTAAGAGATTTATTTAAATGTTACATGATTTAGATTTTGTTTGATAATTATTACCAAGTTTAATTATTTAATTTTTTATCAAATTATGATATTTATAATTAAATAGTTTTGCTGAATTCTGACTAAATTTTAAACAAACTAAAATGAAAAAATATTCAAATCCCAGCTTTGAATTCTGTGATTATATTGTTCTTTATCTTTTAAAGAAGAGTTGGGTGTGAAGTAATTTAGACTTTATACTTTGATTATACTGATCTTTATCTTTAAGAGATTTATTTAAATGTTACATGATTTAGATTTTGTTTGATAATTATTACCAAGTTTAATTAT
>SNQJ01S0071899.1:0-17511 GCA_010110895.2 Picea sitchensis | reverse complement strand
AAATAATGACATGATCACATTTTTTAGGAAGAATTCTTAAAACTTTTTCAACAATCCTCCTGTCTTCAAGAGGTTCACCATGAGCATGAATAACATTCACAATATTTTGAACTCTAGTAATAAAAGATTCAACACTTTCACTTACTTTCATAATAAGAGATTCAAAATCTCTTCTTAGCATTCAAAGTTTGACAAATTTTACCTTTACAGATCCCTTGTATACCTTCTCCAAGGTTTCATTGGACTTACTACATTCTTCAATCTTTGGAAATATTGTGATGCCAACTCCAATTTGAAGGATGAATAGAGCTTTGGCATCCATTTTTCCATTCTCCTTTAACTCTATCTTTTGATCAACTGAGAGTGCATTATAGGAAGCTTGATCATCTGAATCTGCGTATCCTACATAAACAAGCATCCATAAATCTTGTGAAATAAGTAAAGTTATCATCTTCACACACCAACACTCATAGTTTTCCCCACTGAAAAGAGGAATTTGGTAATGTACTGCATCTGAATTTTGGACCATTTCTCCTTCTCCAAATAAAATGAAATGTTGTAAGCAACTTGCTCTGATACCAAATGAAAAAATCTAAGAAAAATGAATTTAAATGAATGTTAAAATCACACCCAACAAACTCAGAATATAAGAAGTTCTTAAAAAACTTGGTCTATATAGATGAAAAAATGTTCTATTTTAATAAAAAAATATTGTTGAACACAACTTTCTTTCCAATAAAAAAAAAAAATTAGGACAACTACACTCTAATGGCATAATAAAAATGCTAAATCACTTGTGAGCACAAGTGTGTGCTCACAAAAATAAAATAATTGTAAATTTGAAAGATATTTTAATATTTTTAAATAAATTTGGAAGAAAATCATTATATTTATTAAAAATATAGATATTAAATGGATACTTAGTCTTTTATCTTCTTATTAATTGGATACTTGGTCTTTATCTTCCTTTTAGTCTCTTAAAGCTATGCTATGTTCAATGAAAATTGTTATATATATATATATAAATAATTTTATTTTTTTATAAAAGTTTTGTTTGGATATTTTTATATAAGTTGGTTAACATGAAATGTGTAATATATATATATATATTGTTTGGATATGTTTATATAAATTGGTTAACATGAAATGTGTAAGAGTGTAAAATAAAGATAAAGTCTTTACTTTTAAGGGTTTCAAATATCTTTTAAGAAAAGATGGATTAAAAATCTTATTTATTGACTTCATTAAGTGGAGATAATGAAAGAGGAGGTTTTTCACCACAACTTTTCTTTAAGATATTAATAATTTTTTGTTTTTTTAATTAAAAAGGAAGCAGATCTTGTTATATTATATTATGAACAAAAAAAAACAATTGTCCTTAGGTTACCAACTATTCCATTGTATTTGTGGAAACTAGAACAATTGGCAGTCTTGGATAATCATGTCTAAAATAGGTAAACCGCCATCTGTCCTGCTCGGAGGAAACTAGGACAGGTGGCGGCCTATAGTCTGAGCATTGTGCATGAAAACTAAAACTGAAAATAAACTAACCAGTAAAGCATTTAAATCAATGAAACTCCTAACCATAGCCCGAGGATCTAACCAGAACCAGAAGGCCAACCTAGCCAAGTAATTACCCGTTGAGGTCCTCATTGTTGGGGTCTTCATTGTGTCGTCCATTCTAAGCTAGCAAGGCAAAGATTCTCACACAGGTAGGACACCTTTTCTTTGCTGGCACGTTTAAACTGACGAAAATCCTAACCAGTAAAGCGTTTAAACTGACGAAACTCCTAACCATAGCCCGAGGATCTAACCAGAACCAGAAGGCCAACCTATCCAAGTAATTAATCGTTGAGGTCCTCATTGTTGGGGTCTTCATTGTGTCGTCCATTCTAAGCTGGCAAGGCAAATATTCTCACATAGGTCGGACACCTTTGCTTTGTTGGCGCGTTGGAGAAAGCCTCGTAGAGCATGTCTATGCGTTGGCTCATGAGTGTGCCACGATAGACCTAGTCTGCCATCTGGCGTCTTAATTCAAACACCAAGTCTAGTTGTTCCAGATGGAAGAGGGGCAGAGGGACATGCCATTGATCCGGTGTCATCGTGATGGGAGGTGGCGCAAGGACCTTGCCACCCTCCTTCGACGTGCCACCCCCAACTGCCTCGCTTGCTGCTACCTGCGTTCCTTCCTGTGCTTTGCCCTGGTGGTTCACTTCTGCGCTCCGCTCCTCTGCTCCCATCCATGTGCTCCCAGGGTCGAATTCTTGCTCTGAGACTTTGAAAGGATCGTGACCCACCAATATTGCGTCATCCTAAGCGGCCATTTGGAGGCACTCCTCTGGGAGATCCTCCTCTACATAGAAAATATGGAATTCCTCCATTCGTTACTCCATGGTGCCAGTACTATGGTGAGCCGTTGTAATTGCCTTTGTTTCTTCTCCAGGGAGGCTGGTTGGAAGCTGCCAATTCTCTGGCACTGTGAAGAGCATAGACTCTTGGGGGAGTTGAATGGGATCCTTGTTGGTTGTGGAGCCTGATTATCTTCCTAATTCAGAGGTCCTTGCTTTCAGCCATGTTTATACCCCATGAANAAAAAAAACATATTTAAAATGTTTTATTTACATATTTATAAAAAAAACATATTTAAAATGATCCAGATCAAAATGATAGCGTGATCTCTTTAAGAAAGTTACATAATATTTATTTTAAAATCATTTTAAAATATAAGAACTAAAATACTAACCACCCTTATTTCTCCTTTATTTACATTATGAAATTTGTGAGATAATTTGTTTGCCGGTAGGAAAGAGCGGAAATCCCTGGGGTGGTCACCACTAATTTTAACCTCCTTTTCTCCGTTTCTTATAAATATGAAGAGGGTTTGCTCGGCAGGAAATAAATAAAATTCAGTCAGCGGAGATTTTAATGGCAATTTTTTCTCGGGCAAAAATTTCGGATTTAACATAGCAATGTTGACAGGAGAGCAATGACCAGCCTATTGAGCATTGAATATGAACAGGGTTTGCTGGGCAGGGAAATAAATATTATTCAGGAGATTTTAATGAAAACTATTTTTTTGATAATTTTTTTTAATTTAACATAACAATGTTGACAAGAGTGTAATGATTAACCTGTTAGGTAACATTCAATATTGTTGTAGGTGGTATATAAACAGTGAGATATATTGTAAAATATATATTGTCCAACATTCAATATTGCAATACTGCTGTAGGTAGTATATAGACATTTACAGGAGGACATTTTTGAATCGGGTGAACGCTAAAGTTTTGGCGCCCAAGACATGCGTTGTCATCCGCGGAATCACTTGAGCTTTGTCGCCTCCAAACTCTCCTTTCGCCGGCCTGGACTACTTGGATACAGTGTAGACTCGAATGGTGGACACTACAGTTCCCAAGCTTAAAAGTCTCTTTAAACCTGGCTCCGATCTGTCTTCCTACTCGAAGTTTTCTGCTTATAACTAGCTAGGTTCCGAATATCCCTTTGAACAGACTATCTTTGCACAGTACTTTTAGAAGGTTTTTCTCTCCATCTGAGACTTGGTTATAGTGTAGTCCCGAGCCTCAGCTCCTTAAATCTATGTTTTGCTTCTGCTCCGGTCAGTCTACACTGTCCCAAAACCCCACCATTGACAACTCTCTCCCCGGGGGTCCCAGCCATCTGCCTTCGCACTCTCCCTGATCTCTCTACAGTCTTCTAAACCTTTTAGCTCCGACTCTGCTCTTTACACGTCTCTTCTTATCGGGCTGCCGGTGTGACAAGGACCACTTTCACCATTCTCATAGGCAGATCTACACAAGACAACTGACTGAAACAAGCTGGGGGCTCCAGACTATTCCCGACAACTTTTACCCATTTTCTACCTTCGCACAGTCCCCGATCTTCCTGATAACCACTCCAGCATCTTACTGGACCCCAAGAAAACCTGACTGAAACAAGCTGGGGTTCCTATCCTTTTCCGACAGTTTTTACCCATTTTCTGCCTTCGCACTTTCCCCGATCTCCTTTTACGAACTTCTGATAACCTTTCCAGCATTTTACAGGACCCTGTCCACAAGTGTCCCTTATAAGACAACAGACATCTCGGAGATATTTGTCTTCCCACTGTTTTGTAACTTTGTCCCGATCTTCCTGAACGGACTGGATAAAAACTGCTACCTGTCAGAGACCTCTGTCTCTTCTCCCACCTTCTAAGGCTGATCTTCTCCTTGTGGTCTCTGCAGCTTTTCTCATGGAAACACATCACCTGGCAGATACCGACAGACAAACCGGGGACCCCTGGGACCACCCGGACATCATGGCATCCATAGATGAGATGATAAACAAACATTATAAAAAAAAACAGCCTACACCGGTCCCCTTACTCCCTGTATCCGGGTCCACACTCATCTCATCTGACGCAGACATCACACACCTGGAGCCACTACCCGAGAAATTTCCACCTAAGTTCCACACTTCTAACAGACACGGTGGTTTCAAGAATCTGAAAAACACCCCTTCTGGACACCTTCCTACAACCAAACAAAAGCATCAGAAAGTCTGGAAACCGAGAGTGACCCACCCAAAACTAACCCTAGGCATGGATGTGGGACTCACTGAAGCCTGCAACTTAGCACTATGTGCTCTGGTTGGCAGACTAGCATACAAAGACAAAAGTAACCAGAGTTTGGACGAATGGATAGCAGCTTCATGGCAGCCACTACTTGGTTATCTTCCCAGAGTTCTTTCTCTTCAACATGGATGGTTTGGCTTTATCTTCAGGTCGCCTGAGGATACTGTTCAAATTATGGACAAGTTCTGGGCGATTGGCGGTGGAAGCCTCATGCTAAAGCGATGGAGACTCAGTTTCAACCCTTCCACTGAATACTTCTCCTTCAGGCACATCTGGGTCCTCCTACCTGGCCTCCCCTTACAGTTCTGGAACCTACAAGCCTTAGAGCTCATCGGATCTTCATTGGGGCGTTTTTTAACAGTGGACCAAGACTCCCTGGCTACATCTGACCGAAAAATGGCAAAAATCCTGGTTGAAATTGATGTACATGCAGGTCTACCGGAAATCCTAAACATAGATTGGAGAGGTCATTTTATCGCCCAAAAACTCGACTACTTGGGAATACCATTCAGATGCTCCTTCTGCCGCAGAACAGGTCACTTGAGACGGGATTGTCACAAGTTTCCTCCTATAGAATCAGAAGAAACCTCGTCTGAAGAGGCCAGGCTAAATGGCTATGATACACAGTCTGATGCATCTATAGGTGGATCACCAACACAACAGCTTGAAGTGAACTCTGTTTCACAAGATGACTCTCTGGTAAGCAAGATTTTATTTTACTGTCCTTCTCTTTACAAAACTCTATCAGCCTGGGAGCGGCTCAAGATAAACACACAAGCATCAAGCTCCACACAACCGACCCCTGCTTCTGAAATCACAGCTACGCCTCTGGCGCCCTCCATCCCTGCACGGATAAATGCCTTGGTACCTCCACCAGAACTGAGCGAGCCCACAAACACCCACTCTCCCCCACCCTCGCATATTCCCTCCCCTCTCAGTGAACACACCCTCACACAACCTTTGACTGACTCGGTCCCTCCGGAAAGAGAACCTACCCCCCCTCCTGGCTATACAGAACAACCTTTTTCGGCCAGAGACTTGGACCAGCTACGCCAGTCCCCCACACCAACTTCCCCCCTACCTTTTGACTCCATCCCTCTACCGCTTTATCTTGGCAAACAACACATCCTACCCCCTGGTACCTCTTCACAGACCACAGGCTTGATTGAGAACAATGCAACAGTCCCTACTTGGTCCAGAGGATTGGCCTCGGAAATCTCGCCTCTCAAAACACGAAGTGCAAGAAAAAAGGTAACTGCGGAGGCTTCTAGCTCTGCTACACAAAACACTGATCCTTCAAACCGGGCTCTTAGAGGAATTAAAGCCCAAGCTAGGGCAAAACCATGATAATTTTCTCCCTCAACATCAGAGGGGTTGGAGGACTCCTGAAAATAGCCTCCATGAGACATCTACTTGATAAGATCAGACCGACTGTAATTTTTCTTCAAGAAACACTAGCAGAAGCTAAAGCGGCAAGAAACTTTCTATATGCTCTCAAACCTGACTGGATGGTATGTGCAGCTAGCTCCATTGGAAATTCAAGCGGACTTTTGGCAGCCTGGGATCCACTTCATTTTGATTTCACGCCTACACTCAGCCCAGGTGGTATTCTCCTAACTGGTTACTGCTTCGAACTCAACTCCTCCTTGGTCCTCCTCAACACCTACGGCCCGTGCCTGGATCACAGATCGTTCTGGGAGAGGCTAGACAGCCTAGGCCTTCTTGCCATAAAAAATCTCATAATTGCCGGAGACCTAAATTTTACGCTCAACACAAAAGAAATTTGGGGCGCCAGGGCAAAAGTTGATTCTTTAGCGACCTTCTTCAACTCGCTTCTCTCAAAAAATGCCATAGTCGACTTGGAACCAACCGATCTACTGCCAACCTGGCGAAACGACAGAACAGGCTCCTCCAGCATTGCTAAGCGACTTGATAGATTCTTGCTTTCAGAGGAATTGCTACAAACCCACAGGGCACGGGCCTGGGCAGATATGACCTACCTGTCCGACCACACACCAATTTGCCTTCAACTCGGAATTGGAAAGGTGGGGTCTAGATACCCGTTCAAGTTCAATCCGGCATGGATGTTGGAGGCTGACTACGACCGGATTGTCAACCAAGTCTGGACTTACCCCTCTCTCTCTCTACCGGGGGACGCGTAGGGAAATTTGGTCAGGAAATTAAAAAGTCTAAGAGCAAAATCTATAATCTGGCTGAAACAAAAAAAAGAGACGGAGACAGCAACCATGCGTGAGCTTGAACGAAAAATTTCTTGTTTACATGGTCTCAAGGCGCGATCTGATCAGAGGTCTGATTTAGATGCAGAGATACATGCGCTAGAGGCATCCCGTCTGCATATGCTCCAGGCAGATGAGATTAGATGGCGTTTGAAAAGCCGTGCGACCTGGATCAGCAGTGGAGACAGCAACACCAAATTCTTCCATCGCTTTGCTAGCCACTGGCGAAATAAAAAACTGATATGGGAGATAGAGGCAGCGAATGGCAGCACTGTACACAGAATTGACGATATTAAACAAGAGGCACACAATTACTACAAAAATTTCTTCAAAGAAGATCACAATTTCTCCATACAGGAACAAACTGATTCAGCGCAATTCTTCCCACAAATGGTCAATGCAGCGGAAGCCAGAGCACTGGAAGCGCCCTGCTCCTTAGAGGAAATTCTACAGGTAATAAAAGGTTTCAAAAAAGAAAAAAGCCCCGGCCCTAATGGATGGATGACGTAACTCTATCTACATTATTTTGATTTAATGGCACAAGACCTGTTGGAGGCTGTTGAGGACTCACGCACCAGAGGACGGGTAAACAAGCAACTGAATAGTACTTACATTGTCCTGATTCCAAAACAAAATCTGTCCCGTCAGTTCTCGGACTACCGACTGATATCGCTGTGTAACCTCAGCTACAAGATCATCACCAAGATCATTGCAAACTGGATACGTCCTATTCTCTCCCGGGCACTGGCAGAAGAGCAGCTTGGCTTTCTCAAGGGGAGACAAATCCTAGATGCAATAGGCACTGCACAGGAGTGCCTACACAGCATAAAAACAAAAAACATTCCGGCCATCCTACTAAAACTAGATCTAAAACAGGCTTTCGACTGTGTAAATTGGAACTTCCTTCATCTCATCCTGATCAAATGTGGATTTGGGGTAGCCACCACAAACTGGATTTTGGGATGCATAACCTCCGCCTCCCTAGCGATTCTAATCAACGGCGAGGCGACAAAGACTTTCCACAGCGAAAGAGGTCTACGACAGGGATGTACCCTCGCACCCCTACTCTTCATCCTGGTCTTAGAATGTCTCAGCATTATGTTAAAAAGAAGTAAATTAGATGGCAATTTAACGAGAATCAGAGTATCAAGATGGACTCAAATCTTACATTTACTATTCGTAGATGACGTGTTAATTATGACATCGGTTTCCATGGCTGAATGGAAAGAAATCTTTACTATACTAAATGCTTTCTGCTCTGTTACAGGACTAAAAATAAATTATCAAAAGTCTATATTCTTGGCCACAAGTGCGAGGGCAGATTTCCTATCGGAGTTAAAAACACTCTTTGGCATTGATTCTTGAGATCTAGAGATGGGCTTCACCTATCTCGGTTTCTTTATCAAACCAACAAACTACAAAGCAAAGGACTGGGGCTGGTTATATGATAAGTTTGCACGCAGAATTCAACATTGGTGCAATAGATGTCTGTCCATTGGCGGCAGATATATTTTGATAAAGGCTGTCCTGGAAAGCCTTCCGGTGTACTGGATGGCGCTGGCATACATCCCACAATCAGTGCTAGCAAAGCTACGCAAGATGATTTTTGCCTTTCTTTGGAAAAATAGCAAGCACAACAGAGGACTCCATTTATGTAGATGGGAAACTCTCTCAAAACCAAAAGCTCTAGGTGGATGGGGCCTGAGGAACTTGCACCTATCCTACCTCGCCCTCTCAGCTTATACTCTTTAGCGCATTTTGATGGCTCCTGGCATCTGGCACAATCTTATAAAAGACAAATACCTTGCACACTTGCCGGTTCACCAATGGCTCAGATCAGCCACCCCCTCTCCACAGAGAGGCTCACAGACCTGGAAACACCTTCAAAGAACACTCCCTATCCTTCTACATTGGATGACATGGCTTCCTGGAAATGGGACTGCTATTGAACTTGGTAAAGACGACATCCTCGGCATGGGATCAAAGGCCCTACTCTCCTCTAGACTGCTGGAGTGCCTACATACTTTAGGCCTTCATTATCTCTTTCACTTAAAAGCACCCCACAGCTGCTACACACTTGGTGAAAACTGGAAAACTAGCTTCTCGCTGTTATTAGACGAAGACCTCTCGGCGGAATGGTCCAGATACACAAAACATCTAAATGAGGCGGGCATTTACCTTTAGGAGAGACCGAACAAACTCATCTGGACGGGAGGCGACAAATCTGGTTACATATCAGTCCGAAATATCTACAAAGCATTGACTGAGGAAATCTGGCCCACTCGTGATCTGACCTGGCGAAATCGGCTTTGGAAGTGGAATTGTCCGCTCAAGATTAAATTATTCACTTGGCTTTTGACGGAGAACAAATTGCTAGTCTGGGATATCCTCCAAAAAAAGGGTTGGTCAGGCCCAAACCGCTGCATTCTGTGCAGGGAGAACAGCGAAACCTCGCACCATCTCTTCGTGAGCTGCGCCTTTACTCAGCAAGTCTGGAAGCAAGTCACAGAGACTCTAACAGTGCCCACACAGTGGCAAGGTATTACGGCATCCGCATGCTTAAGCTCTTGGTGTAAAATACAACAGATCTACGCCCCGCTGCCAACCATTTTCTGTTGGTATATTTGGTTGTCAAGGAATGCTACCATATTTGAGGATCAACCTCCCTCGGCAAACTTCGTGACACACCGCATCCTATCATCTGTAGACCGCCCTCTTCCCCCCAACACGGTCCAGAAACTCCGCAGATCAAACACAACTTTACCTTTCGACAAAGCCATCGCCTGGTTCGACGGAGCTGCTCAACTAGACGGAACACTCTGCGGGGCTGGAGGACATATCTCCATCAACACACACACCACCTACAGATGGACGCTCAACGGAGGAAATGGAACCAACACCAAAGCCGAACTTCTGGGGGCATGGGCTTCCCTCATCTTGGCACAAAGGCTGGACATTGTAGATTTGATACTCCTTGGAGATTCCAAGGTCATTATTGACTGGATAAACGAGAAGGCCGAGCTCCGATCTGCAGCACTGGAGTGCTGGAAAGAGCGAACCACTATAGCAATGAGACTCTTAAAGAGCTTCATTGGCATCCATATCTACAGGGATGAAAATACCACAGCGGACTAGCTCTCAAAACAGGCGCTAACCCGGCCTCCTGGTAAACTAAATTTTGCCCATTGGGAGGATGGTATTGAGGGCCCCTCTATTCAACTAAATCTCCGATGTGGTTGGTGCCAGGTCTACATTTTCTCTCTGGCAATTGTGTCACAGTTCTGGTTACATTACATCCAGACACTGTATGACTACTTTGGTTTTTTGGGACTCTATTTTTGTTTACAGCTCCTCTCAGGCCTCTCGAGATCATCATTGATAGACACTAGAAGGTTGTCTTCCCTGCGCTTTATGAGAGGATATCGAGGCTCTTTTCATACACTCTGAGCAATCATTACTATCAGTGTTTGATCATGGCAACCACCTGATCGACCGTCACCAAAACTCTGCCAAAGATATAGACAAGTGAGCAGGCAGCTTACAGCTCACTCATTAGATTATTATTGAGCGACAGAGAATCTGTTCTGGACTCGTGTTACCCATAGAGAGCACGGATCACCGCTATTGCATGACCAGTAGATGCATCACTGTAAAAATGTTTATTTACTGCTGTTTATAAAATGAGTAATTTTTTTCCCGTGGAAAAAAAAAGGTAGTGTATAGACAATAAGATATATCCTAATATATATACTGAAGTGATATGNTATATATATATATATATATATATATATATATATATATATATATATCACCTACAACAACATAACAAGCTAAGTTATTGCTTTCCATGTTAATGGGATTTGAATTTTCTATTTATTTTAGTTTGTGTCAAATTTGATAAGAATTCAAAGCTGGGATTTGAATATTTTTTCATTTTAGTTTGTTTAAAATTTAGTCAGAATTCAACAAAACTATTTAATTATAAATATCATAATTTGATAAAAAATTAAATAATTAAACTTGGTAATAATTATCTAAAAAAATCTAAATCATGTAACATTTCAATCTGTGACAACTGTTCAACAAGCTGCCACTGGAGAAAGCCTACGCGTAGAGAGCCTTCACCATTTGTTATGGGCGTAGGCTAAAAGCTGCGAGAGTTCATGTGATTTGTTCATGAAAAGTTGCTTCCAAATTACTTATGGCAGAGATAATTTGAAGGTGAATGCTCGCCCAGTCAAAGGGAAGCTCCGTCTAACTTGGATCTGTGTAGGGGTATTGATCTCCATCAACAAATAGGTGCTTCTTCTGCTGCTCTCGCCTCTAATGTTTGTATTTTTTCAGTTGCTTGTACAAAAGTTGTTGATCCACGTAGTAATTTGGACTCAATGTCTAGTTTCAGTTTCCCAGCAGGCTATGTCTGATTTCGGTTTCCTTATATATTTCTTCAAACTCTTCGTTGTCAACCAAGAATACATGACCACCATCTCTATTGACTTCGATATCATCTATTTCTACATTTTCTTCATTCAAAACTTTCACAGGGAAAAAACCAAATTTTTGACCTGCAAGAACACTAACTCTGTGAATACCTAGTTTTAAGATTTTCTGAAATGTTCTGATGATTATTATTAGAAACCTTAACACCTGAAATCATGAGAGCATTTATAAAATGGATACTTACAACCGATTTTCAAGAGATCCTGAATTGAACCTGGTAATAGTATCAGTTCCCTGGTTGCTTGTTTGCTTTCTTGTATACTAGGTGATCCCTGTGGACTGTCACTCTACCTGGAAGAGAAGAGCTTGTCTGTGAGCATTTAATTGCGTCAGAACTCATGATACCAAGACTGAGTTTACTGTTAGAATGCATTCTGACTATACCAAAAAGAGCATTTTCAAAATTATTCGCTATTTTTCTCCTTTTCGTTCCGGTGGATGGGGTGGAAATTGTATTTACAGAATGATGAATGTCGTTTTCTTCTGCAGATCCTAAAGGGTTGGTAATCTCCCTATGATTTTTCTCGTGTACACTCAATGACACAGATAAATCTTCAATAGGTAAACTTAAGTGTGGGTGTGAAGATTTTTCTCGGAATAATTCCAGTATTTCGTCATGTCCTTATTGCTCTGCCAAATCCCTTGGTGTCCAACCACTATTATCTGTTTTATTCATGTCTGCTCCATGGTACAAAAGATATTTCACTACCTCTGTCAATCCATTGCTATTACTAATGGCAACATGGAGGGTTATGTTCCCATGCCCATTTGTTGCATTTATATCTGTTCCATTATTTAGTTAATCATTCAACATCTCAAAATCCCTATTTTGTGCAGCAATACATAGGAAACTTCCAACACTACCAGACCGTAGGTTTGCACCGTTGTCCTAGAGTAATTTGACAATTTGTTCATGTCGACCCAGAATTGCTTCCCAAAGAGGAACACTTCCATCTTCATCTGTTAAATTTATGAAAAAATATTGATTATTAAGGTCATGTTCATTTTGTTAAATAACAAGACGGTTTTGAAATTTGAAAAGTTATTTTCANTGTTCATGTCGACCCAGAATTGCTTCCCAAAGAGGAACACTTCCATCTTCATCTGTTAAATTTATGAAAAAATATTGATTATTAAGGTCATGTTCATTTTGTTAAATAACAAGACGGTTTTGAAATTTGAAAAGTTATTTTCAAAATAAATGTTTACATTTAGAAATATACTCCTTGACTGGGAAAACAACCGAAAAGCACATTGGGAGGAGATGGTATACCCTTGCTATTGACATCTGCTCCATATTCTATAAGAAGGTCGACACAATCTTTAAATCCACATGTTGTTGCAATGTGCTGATAATAAAACATGATATAATAATAGTAAATTTTGATCATACCCCACTCAAAGAAGTGAATGTCTCCAAAAGAATGACCATGAAACTGCAATGATCAACATGAAATTTACCAAGGGTGTGCGGTTGTTTCTCGCTGATTCATTAGGATCCATCCTTCTTTTCAATAGTTCCTTCATTAGAATAGTATGTCCTATTGAAGCAACAAAACATAGGCTAACAGGTATATCCATACTTCCTTTTGCTAGCGACTGCTCTATCTCTTTCGACAGTTCTCCAAAAGTTGGGCCTCCTAGTTCTTTCAAATGGACCTTTGTCGACAACCCTTTTCCGTGTCTAGACTCTCGTCACTGATCACGTCAGAGCTTCGACCGACTATTAGTCCATACATCATCCATACCACCCATACATCATTCATAATTTGTGATATATACCATCCATACATCATCCACATCCTGTTTCCTCTTGCCATCAATTACCTACACGTCCCGCCTCGCACCTGAACCTGCTACGTCAGTCTCATTCCTCTGCTTCTAAACCATTTTGAGGACTCAGGGATACCCAGGGAGAACTCTGAATCAAATGCCATAAG
The DNA here is from genome assembly GCA_010110895.2 of Picea sitchensis. NCBI lineage: Eukaryota > Viridiplantae > Streptophyta > Pinopsida > Pinales > Pinaceae > Picea > Picea sitchensis. Next base: position 4,204 of record SNQJ01S0071899.1, on the reverse strand, counting down.
ATTATACTCAATAGAGCGAGGTATTAAACTCTGAACCGAATGCCATAAGATTATTATAGTCACGATTTGGTTTTTCTGGCTATTGGACTATGTCTTAGATTGTATATTGACTGGACTTTATTATAGACTGCATATTTTTTGGATGGATGAAATCCCAATCCTCTTAATATTTAGTAGATCGATGTCTCTCATGGCGATCATGGTTGATGGTTGATGTTGAGGCTGTGTTGCAGAGACCACAACCTCTGAGCATTGATCTAGTTTACCTCTCAGCTGCAACTCTTTCCGATCGACAACGACAACTTCGAAGCTGACACTGCACCTTTCTTCTGTGAATGGAAGCTCCTAGATGGAGGAGCCATTACTAATGTCTCGGGAATTCCCGAGCCTTCTTTTTTGTTGTGTGGATGAATTCCCGAGCCTCTTGATTTTTAATAGATTGAACATTTGTATGTCTACAGTGCATACCATATAAGAGTTCTACTAGTAGGTCTTTGGAGAACCTACCAGATGAATTCCCAAGCCTCATCATTATGTGCAAATGTTCATCCAAGCCTCATCATTATATGCAAATGTTCTTGGAATCTGTATTCAGATCTGGTAGTTCTAGTATCCTCCCACCTAACGAGAATGTGAAGCCTCGCTAAGTTGTTAGAAATTAGTTGGAGGCAAATAACGGATATGCAAATATCTAGGTCAAGTGTGGGATAAATCCATCAATATCTAGGCCAAGTGGGGAATAAATCCATCTCTAGAAATATTGAGAAGTGTTTTGGTAGATGTCTTCTTTTAGGTACATTTCATTAAATTTAGAACAAATACACCCGACAAAATAGAATATAAAAATATAAAAACAATTGATTTAGAACCAGAATACCGGGCCACAATTATTTTTTGCAAACACAACCCAACAAAATAAAAAACAGAAGTCTAAGTAATAATCTCAAGTCAACCATGAACATTGTTCCACTTAATGGGAACCAAGTAGAAGCATGACCATTAGTCTATTGATACGAACATCGTTCCACCAAGTAGAAGCATGAACATTAGTCCACTGAACATAATCTAAGTAAAAACCTCAAGTCAAGCATGAATTTTAGTCCATGAACAGGACCAAGTATAGCCATGAGCATTAGTCCACAGAAAGGGAACTACGTAGTAGCTTGGGAGGAATATATTTTCAGTGAAGCTACTGAGTCACATTATTTTGGGAAATTTCTCTTAAAGGCTAAAAGAGCCGAATGGGAACCAAGTAGAAGCTTGGGAGGAAATAGGAAAATATTTTCTGTGAAGCTACTCGGTTCTATTATCTTTGAGGAATTTCTCTTATCATTTGAGGCTGAAAGGAGCTTTGAGATCTGTGATGTTGAAAAGAGTTCTATGATAGATTGAAGTTGAAACGAGCTTTGTGATAATCATAAGGCTAGTAGATTTATTGAGAGATTTGCACCGTCTACTACTCACACTGTGTCGGTGACATGGGTTATTTGAGTGGATTTATCGAGAGATTTGCACCGTCTAATGCTCACACTATGTCAGTGACATGGGTTATTTGAGGCTGAAAGGAGCTCTGTGATATTGAAAAGAGTTCTATGATAGATTGATGTTGAAAAGAGCTTTGTGATAATCATAAGGTTAGTGGATTAATGGAGATATTTTCACTGTCTAATGCATTTGCATCTCCTCTCCACAACTTCTTTACCATGGTCCTCTGATGCCTCTCCCTGAAATTCTGGTAATCTGATAGTGGGATCATGTCCTACCATTTTGAACTATGTTGAACTACTTCCTCCACGCGGTGTAGATAATTGACTGTTACTTCCTGAACTTGCTCCCCCAGTTGATTTTCCTTGATTGGATCCATGTCTTGTTGCTCTTCTTCTACTAAAGTTTGGTTGTCTAAATGATGATGTTCTTTCAGGTGTATTAGTCGCACATGGGGTTGTAGGTTCCACACTGACGGTGATTTGGATTGGAGTTCTTTCTTCTGCTCCTGACCCTGGACCTCTTGTTTTTCTTCGTATGTTGTGCGCAAGATTTTCTCAATCTGCTCCACAGCTTGGAGATCCTCTACCTCTTCTTCATCGCTCGCCAAGCCCTCTTTGTCGACTATTTCTCTCTTCTTGTTCTTCAATTTATATTGGTAAGGTATTTCGCTGCACGTCTTTCCAACTTTTTCCATTATATTCTTTGTCTAGTCCTCTTCCATCATAATTGGGTCCATGGCCTCCTTATTTCCCTTATCAGTCTCCTTGTCCATATCTCAACCTCCTGTCAGTGCTTCCCTCCCTTCCCCCATGCACACAGGAAAGTTTAACTGTCTGATTCCATGGTGATCTTGATTGAAGTATACAACGATCCGATGTACCTAACTCTAGGTCCCTTTAGAAAATGTTGCTCTGTTGCAGTGTATTACTTCACAGTATCTACTGCAAATTCGACGATAAACCTTGCAACAATACCGTCTAGCCAAAAATATATTGCGCGCATTAATTTTTTATTAACTTGTTGTAACTACCCGATCTGCACATGATTCCACTCCAACTGTCTAATCCGATTCGTAGGGTGGTTTTCCTTTAACCTCAATAACCACTCCTGCAAATAATGCGGGAAATCATAAAAAAAAATATCTCATGCAAGTTGCTAAACATGCATTTGTCGAGATATTTGAGCGGTGTTAACTTAGGGTTTTTGTTTTCCTTCTGTGCAAACTCGAGTTCCTTTGTTCTCAACCATATTTCAATCTCTTCCTTTGTTAGATCCATGGAAATTCCCTTCTATACTTTCATCCTCCACGCTTTTCTTCCACAGATTTCGGCCACTCAATCCTGTGTAGTGCTAGCCAACAAAAGAACCATTTGTTGGTTACTTCTTGGGCTGACCCAGGTTCTAATCTCAAAAAGGTTTCCAACAAAACCCTCAAAACTATCGGCCCTCCTAGTAAACGAGAAGGCAACGCTACACATAGGATGCACAACACAATCTCACCTGAGTTAGATTTCATGGGGTGACTGCAATACTTAGGTGTTTGTAATCTAGGAATGAGTGGAGATTGTGGTTGGCTTCTTTTTCCTTACACATTATCCTTATTAATCATTCATCTACTTCTATGATTCATTCATCTTTAAACCCATGCATGTATGCTGATATAACTACTTAACCATTCATTCTTGAGTTAATGATTAACAAAAAATTAAAGCATTCATTAACAATCACATAGAACAAAAGGTTTACCGTGGTTCACCCCCTCCTGGGGCTACATCCACAAAGATTTGGCTTCTCTGCTCTTTTATTTAGTATGTAGCAAAATCTTGCGCTCTACGCATTACATCTTCAGTATTACAATCAAAACAAGGGTAAGTACCCTCTAGGAGGTTGACTAGATCACACTAGGCTCCTCAGCCTGTGATCTAAACCTTAAGGACTAACTTATTCAACTCTACTACAAGAATCATACCAAACTTGCTTACAATTATCAACTGACCGACTGACTGTCTTTTTCTCTCTTGGTTACCCATTTCCTAGAACTCCTAGGTCCTTATTTATACTACTTTATAGGCTTATAGTCGTTACAATGTTTGTCAAAAACCCTAACCCTATCACGATTAGGCATGTCTACATGTGCGCCACGTTGTGTTTCCTCTTGCATGCTACTTTTCCTTTTTTTTTCTGCATGTTGCTTTCCTTTTGCCTATTGCGCGTGCTCCAAAAATAGGTCTTTCTCTCCAAAAATAGGCATGTTCCCAAAATAAATCTTTCTCCCAAAAATAGGCCTGCGCCTTAAATAGACTTTCTTCCCAAAATAGGCTTGCGCCCAACAAACACATTCAACTTGGCTATAAAGTGCATTTGGATTCTCTAGGTTCACCAAGATTCACTCTCTACCAATTTTGCACACCAATTTATAACGTGAAGCTATCTAATATGGACTAAAAATTGGTAATATGAGAAGGCCAGTAAACACTAATTTCCCAAATTGTTTGGGACAACATATATAGAGACTAATGATTCAGTGTCATTTAACATGAAAGAAAAACCATTTATAGATAGGAACAATTCAAAGGTTGCATTATGTAATGTAGAAAATAGGTTGAGATTGTGGAATCAAAGTTTGGCCACGTAAATGCCAAAATATTAGTATTAGAAATGGAAAGAAAAATCATGGTAGATGGCATGAGTTTGAAGAATGGTTTTGAATTTGTTG
>SNQJ01S0071898.1:37844-60772 GCA_010110895.2 Picea sitchensis | reverse complement strand
AGGATATAGGTATGTAAATCAATATGAGGAAGTCTACAATGTTGTTCAATGATTTGGTTGAGGAATAAAATGCCCATGTTGTGAATTAGTTTCATATGGATTTTGTGAAGTTAGATTAAGGAATAAAGTACTTAGGTTTATCTTAAAACCTAATGAATTGTAGGTATGATTATTGGACTCGGTTGTATAAAACAATAAGCTAGAATTTCACTATGGTGTAATATACAATTGTTTAGGGGAGGGAGATTAGTCCGAGTCAAGAATGTGCTAGAAAATATTCATGTGTAATGGATGTCCATTGTCCATATCCCTAAAGGCATCCTAATCAAAATTAGGAAAAAAATGCTTTAGTTTTCTTTGGATTGGTAATAGGGAAAATAAAGGAATTCATATAGCTAAATGGACCAAAGTGGAAAATTTGAAAGAGGTTGGAGGGTGGGGCTAAAAAAATATTCTTCTATCTAGTTTAGCTTTAGTTGCTAAAAGTTTATGGAGGTTAATATACAATGAAGGTCTATGGGGAAAGGTTATGAAAACCAAATATTTAAGCAGGATGTCTATAGAATATTGGTTTAGAAAATAAAGGACAAATTCTAATGGAGGTTTTATTGTTTGGAAATCTTTGGTGAAATATTTTGCACTAATTCGAAGATGGACAACATGGAAGTTTGGAAGTGGAAACAAGTTGAGAATAAGGGAGGATCATTGGATTCGTTGTAAAGGTAATTACAAATAGTCCAAGGAATTGATAATGTTGATGTTTTGTAGCAGCGGGAGGTACTCCCTCCTCGACAACTTTTCTTAGAGAGGAAGATTCCAAGAAGTCAAAGGAAGACCATTGAACAGTTGAAGAACACCCTGGAAGAGAAGTCAGACCACATGAAAATAATAAAGTGGGAACATAATTTCCAGGAAGAGAATTCGACCCACAGGAAAATAATAAAGTGGAAATATAATTTCCAGGAAGAAAATTCGGCCCCAGCTAAGTGACTAAACTAGTATAAATAAAGGTGACACCTTGTTCATTTAAACACACTATACTCATCATCTTAGCAAGGAAAAGGAGGCGCAACTCTGAGGCAACCCTAGGAGACACTGCAACTGGGGTCCTTGGTGGTTTCTCTTGTGCGCTACCTCTAGAAGAGTTGTGCTAAGGTTGTGAGGTGACTCAGTTGTCTACCCTCACTAGGGTTTGACAAGAAGAATAGATAAGTACTTGTTATCATGGTTTCTTCATTGTTGGTTTTGCTCTTGTGAATAGAGCTTGTTCATGGTTGTATTGTGTTATAAGAAAAATTCTCTCTAAGAAAAGTTGGCTGGGTTTTTCCCCAAGTTTGAGGTTTTCCGAGGATAAATCTTTGTGCCTTCTTGTGCTTGTCTATCTGCTTCTAGATCCTACTTATATTTGTCAGTACATGATTATTGAATGTTAAAATAAGATCAAAGTACTCTGGTAAATATATTGCTACTGAAAATTTAACAAAAGCTAACAGAGTATTAGAGCAGGTTACCTTTAGAATAGTTTAATCATTGGAAGGAAGATTGTACATTGTTGTGATTTGTCGCTACACAATTTTTGTCAAGCTCATTGAGCAATTTATTGGAGGACACTAAGATTAATTTTACCATAGGAAAACTCACCCTAGCCTAGTACACCTCCTGGTGGTCTCAGATTACAACTTGGTAAAAGTTGAAATTTCTCACTATAGTTGCAATTGTAGTTGTAGTTGCCAGTTGCACAAACCTTGAGATTAGAAGACAAGCTGGATGGTGCTACAAATTTCAGAGGTACACAGTTGTATATAAGTTATATCATGAGGGTGTTTGCAGGATATGTACACTTGGAAAAAGGACATTTGTTCAAGCAATGACAACATATCTAAAATGATCATATATCTAATGCACTTAGAGGAAAGAGTTGGAGGCAACAATGATGATGTCTCTTATAGTATACGACAACTCAAAATCATATTGAACAACAACAACAAGGCTCCATGTTTGCATATCAAGCTTGATATTTTATATTACTGCATCTTAAGTAAATGTTGTGACTGGGACAATGGTCTTTAGAGTTCTGTTACTGCTGAGGACTTTTGCTATCAAATGTCTAGTAACACTTGAGTATTTTTGGTACGATGATAATTATGTAAATTCTCATTGTCTAATACTAATGATGTACTTATTTACAAGATGAAATTGATCTCTTCTATGAGATGTTCTTGGTTGTTGTCTCTATCCCAGGTAGGTTACCTTGTAAATTCGATGGAAGTTAACATGGAGATGTTCTTGTTTTGTTCCAGACAGGTTACAGGTGATAGCTCTGAAAGGGAGCTATAGTGACAACTGTTCTTGTTCTTGTTTTAGGCAGGTCACAGGTGATGGCCTTGAGATGGAACTATAGTGATGGTTGCAGGAGGCAACACATTAGATGATCTCTAGTTTGAGACATGGAGCAGACTATCCAAACAAGAAGTTGTATACATGACAATATACATCCATGTACCGAAGCAGAAGATGATGAAGTTAGAACCTTCAGAAAAGAAGGATATTTTTGTGGGATTCATAGTGTTCCACATGAAGATTGATAGTGAGGAGAAGAAGGCTCTGTAGGATGATTGTATAGTTCAATTTTTCACTCTTCAGGTCATCAGGAAGAGTCAATAGAGACAAAAGGGCCAGTGTATCTACCTAGAGACGTGGCAGTGACCAATTAGACGCCAACATGGATTCGTGATACTTTGCAGGATCCATAATGATTGACTCTACTCCAGAAGAACATATCTCAGAAGATCATAATGAGATAGTAGAGCCAGAGATACCGCTAGATCCACCCAAAGAGATTACAGTTACCAAGAAGAGACTAGCATGGCTCCAGAACACTTTGTAGGAAGCATAAAAACATGCAACTCCCAGTGGCTCCTTCAGAGAGAGCAAGAGACCACACACGCTTTCTAGCTATGTGGAGCTAATGAGTAAGATCATTGATTCAAAACCTTCCACTTATGAGGAAGTTGCAAAGAAGCAAGTGTGGAAGGATGCTATGATGGAAGAATACCAATCCATCATGAAGAATGATGTGTGGGAAGTGGGCCCGAGACCGGAAGGGAAGTCAATGGTGACTTCCAAGTGGATCTACAAGATCAAGCATGCTGTAGATGACAAGATAGAGAAGTACAAAGCTAGATTTGTGGCTAGAGGATTCTCCTAGAAAGAGGGAGAAGATTATGACGAGACATTTTCTCCAGTAACCAAGTACACTTCTATTAGATCTATTATTTCTATTGCTTCTATTATGGGTTGGAAATTACACCAGATGAATGTAAAGACTACCTTATTGAATGGAGTAATTGAAGAATAAGTGTACATAGAGTAGCCACAAGGTTTTGTGATCCATGGGAAGGAGTCCCATGTTTGTAAATTAAAGAAAGCTTTGTACAAACTTAAGAAGACACCCAGGGCATGGTATGCCATAATAGAAAGTTATTTGATGAGCTTGGGGTTTACCAAGAGTGATGTAGATCCCAACCTTTACTACAAGGTTGAAGATGGTTTCTCCTTGATATTGATACTATATGTGGATGACCTGTTTCTTACAAGGGATGAGAAGCTCATAGATGGGTGCAAGAGTGAACTCACTTTAGAGTTCGAAATGAAGGATTTGGGTTTGATGCACTATTTCTTGGGATTAAAGGTGTGGCAAAGACCAGATGAAATATTCCTTAGCCAAGGAAAGTATACAGTTGAGATCCTACATAAATTCGAGATGATGGACTGCAAGTCCATGGCCACACCTATGGTTACAAATATGAAGCTCTTGAGTGATTCTTCTTCATATTTGGTTGATACCACGATGTACAGATAGTTGATTGGATCCTTGATGTACCTGGTTAACACCAGGCCGAATATATGCTTTACAGTGAACACATTGAGTCAGTACATGGTTGAGCCTAGACATGTACATTTGGTAGCAGCAAAGCATGTGTTGAGGTACCTGCATGGTATGATTGGATATGGACTCAAATATGTCTCGGACAATGAAGTAAAGCTGCAAGGTTATATATACTTTGACTGGGCGGGGAGTGCAGTGGATAGGAAAATCACATTAGGATGTTGCTTTAGTTTGGGATCAGGTATGATCTCATGGTTGAGCAAAAAATAGTCCTTAGTGGCACTCAGTGCAATATAGGCATAATATATAACAACCGATGTTGCAAGCTGTGAAGCAATGTGGCTTTGGAAGTTGCTTGGAGGGTTATTTGATCTATAGTTGGAGCCAACCTTGATATATAGTGATAATCAAAGTTTTGTAAAGCCTTTAGAGAATCCATTATTTTACAACAAGTCAATGCATATAGAGATCAAATACCATTTCATCCAAGACATGTTGCAAAAAGGAGTAGTGGAGCTCCGGTACATATCTATAGATGAGAAGATAGCAAACATGCTCACCAAGCCTCTATCTAGAGTAAAGTATGAGTACTTCAGAGACAAGCTTGGCGTGAGGAAAAATTTCCTCCCTCATTGAGAGGGAGTTGTGATGTTTCTCTTACAGTGGGAAGATACTCTCCCTTTGGCCAAGGGATTCCCATATCAGTCATGTGAAGTGACTAAGGGAGTAATGAGCAGCCTGGTACAAGTCTTGCTAAGCCATGTGAAGTGGCTAGGTGTGATTGGGACTTGTAGCGTGGTATTAACTATGCCATGTGAAGTGTTTAGGTGTGATTGGGACCATGGTGTAGCCTTGCCTAATCCATGTGAAGTGGATAGGTGTGAATGAGGCTATGGTGGTAGTCTTTCCCATACCATGTGAAGTGGATGGGTGTGATTGGGACTACTAGGAGAGGAGAAACATCATATATACTTGCAACGTAGTCTTGAGGCTATGGTGGTAGTCTTTCCCATGCCATGTGAAATGGATGGGTGTGATTGGGACTACTAGAGGAGAACATCATGAAATAATACCTCCCTCACTAAGAGAAGTCAAAGGAAGACCATTGAACAATTGAAGAACACCTCAAAAGAGAAGTCGAACCACAAGAAAATAATAAAGTGGAAATAGAATTTCCATGAAGAGAAGTCGACCCATAGGAAAATAATAAAGTTGAAATAGAATTTCCAGGAAGAAAAGTCAGCCCCAACTAAGTGATTGAACTAGTATAAATAAAGGTGATGCCTTGGTCATTTAAACACACTACATTCATCATCTCAGCAAGGAAAAGGATGCACAAGTCTGAGGCAACCCTAGGAGACACTACAACTAGGGTTCTTGGTGGTTTCTATTGTGCACTACCTCTAGAAGATTTGCACTAGGGTTGTGAGGTGACTCAGTTGTCTAACCTCACTAGGGTTTGACAAGAAGAGATAAGTACTTGTTATCAAGGTTTCTGCATTGTTGGTTTTGTTCTTGTGAATATAGCTTGTTCATAGTTGTACTGTATTATTAGAACTATTCTCTCTAAGAAAATTTGGCTGGGTTTTTCCCCGAGTTTGGGGTTTTCCCAGGACAAATATTTGTGTCTTCTTGTGCTTGTCTATCTGCGTCTAGATCATGCTTATATTTTTTAGTATATGATTGTTAAATGTTAAAATAAGATCAAAGTACTCTAGTAAATATATTTCTAGTGAAAATTTAAGAAAATCTAACAGATAAGAGATCTCCATCTCTTAGTGATTTATTCATTGGAAGATGCAATGCTAAATGATGGCGTCATTGTTTGGTATCAACGCTGGGATTTGAATTTGCAAGGGGAACAAGCTAATGAATGGAACAATTTTGTAAGAAGTTAAAATTATAGTGCCATGAAACTTTTTGAACAAGATGAATTAATTACATGGTTAATTCCAGGCAATTTATATACATAAATTCTATTACATTTTAATTATCAATCCGAGACGTAGACTTATGAGATGCAAACACAATATGTGCAAGATCAGAGCCTACTCTAAGGAATATATTTAGAAGGCTTCAAGCCACTAGTAAACTAAGAGTCAAATCAAATGAAATATAAACTATCTAAGCATATGCAAGAGGACATCAATCATTGTAATCAATATCTACTGGAATTGCAGTTTTATAAATCCTCACATTGCAATCTTTCACTTTATAGTGTCCATGTAATTACTGCCTATTTAACTTGGCGGATAAAGATGGAAGTGGATGTTCTTGCAACTACAAATTACACAAATGCAAATAAACTAACTATCTAAAAATACAAGTGTACATCGTTCACTTGAATTGGAATCTATAGGAATTACAGATTAATAAAACGTTACCATCTTTCACTCTCGATGAGTGTTTATGCAATAGTCTGTTCAATTCGTTGAATAGCAATTTAAGTGGATACTCCTGTGGCTAAAATCATCACACATGTATTAATTAAAACTAACAATGGAATCACATTGAATTATATATTGTATAACATGAAAATAAAAGAAATAAAAGCTTAAAGCTAAATGCTAAACTAATAATTGATACAACACATACCTAGTTTAGGGGGCTCTCTTGGCTCGACATACGCTGCAGAAATAAACACAGTGCTAAGGAGTTGTCAATACATGAAATGAAACATCAATGATTTTGTATTAAGTTTGAAAGAGTATTAACAAGTTACATCATCAAGATCTTATGTCTATGTATCCTGGTATCAAAGGCTTCTCCCTCCCCATAGGTAATTACATTGCTTCCTTTTATAATAGTTTCAACATAGAAGGGAAAACATTTCATGGGATAGCGCTAGATCCCTCAATTTTTAGATCTGGAGCCATATGTAATTAATTGTTTCTTAAATTGGAATAGGGGATACAACATGGCAGTGCTAAATTGATCATCATAAGGAGATTTGAGTATTAGTCTCTGTTGTTATGAATTTCATGATGTGTGAAACACATGAAATTTGTTCTATCACGCCATAAGTTATCAATTCAGATTATGTTGAATCTAGATTTGACAAATGGCTAACGATCTTTGCCATGAAGTTGGGATCAATTTAATAGGAAGGAGACCATCTTGGTATACCTAAGAATAAAACTCACGTCGTTGATTATGATTTGGAACAGTGTTGCTATGCAAATCGATGAGATGTTACCAGATTTATAAAACCTAGATACAAGAATGTGCACTTACCAGTAGCAACGTTAGGAAAAACAAGTTCTAATCTAAGTATTTATCAAAAACATTGGGAATTATAAAGAAATACCCAATTAATACCCGATAAAGCTCTTCATAGTGCATCCCTTACAAACATGAGGTAATATGGTAATATATACAGGAAGGTCGAAATGAAGGAGTAAAATGGCCAAAAGGGGTTTATATGACATTGTAAAATACAACAAAACTAAGGCCCAACATCTCCCCCACACCCGAGACATTACATGTCCTCATGCAATTGTTTTGAGCTCTATTAGAAGATTGTTTTCAAAATTTCTTAAAATTTTGTCAAAACTGTGTTTAATCCATTTGAATCAAGCATAGGCTACTACAACAATAAGAATGTCAATATTAGAGGATAAAGGTGGAAAAATGGTCGCCTCCTTTGTTGTGCTATAATTCTTATATTTAACCTGTGTTTCTTCCACTTCATCTTTTTGTGTTCTCTTAAACAATATTTTGTTTTCAAACCCCAAGCACTCATTTTCCTGACAAAGCTGAGCACTTTTAGGATCTCATTTTCATGTTTGATATAACAGTCCAAAATCTTGAATTCTGTCATTTATGCTTTTAATTTCCTAATTTCCTAATCCTTCTTCTTCAATTTTGAGGAAATAAGAGAATGTACATGACTAGAATGCACATCTTTTTTTACTGGCTAAGTAAATACATCCCGATAAGAAACATACTTATTAATTTCTGAATAAAAAATACATAGGACTTGGGGTGCCATCCTCGATCACTAGTTTTGGAGATGTTGCCATTTTAGTAAGACTCCTCGCATGTGAAATACTTATGGATAGTGAAAATAATATCTCTCCATTCTTCTTTTATTCACAAATGGGGGATGCCTTTTTCCCAATTTGGATTTTTCTTTGAGTGGCACAAGAACTGTTCCCAAAATTTATTCTTCAATCACATATTCTTGAGCTAGTGCTCACCATCCTGTGGTAATCCAGTAGCATCATGTTGAAACCCTTTTGTTCTTCCCCTTTTCTTTCTATTTGCCCATTTTTACCTTTTCTCTTCCCCTTCTATAATTTCCCTTCCCGAATCCCTCTTCTTCCCCTTTTTTCCCCCTTTTCTTTGTTGTATCAAGATTACCACACTTAGTCATTTTAGTATGTTCGAGGAAATTCACACCCGCAGACCTTCAGACTTGTATTATGTTCCCTTTACCGATATATCAGTCCGCCCAACACTTAGTTTATTTTGGCATTGCGTACTTTCAGACTTTCAGACTTGCAGACCTACATGTTATACCTCCACCTCTCCCGCAGTCTGCCCAACATATTTCAATACTTATCCATTTCATCTATTCAAACTTTTGGACTTGCGGACTTGCTTTTCCATTCTAATTACTCACTCCAACTCTCCACCATCACGTGTCCCTTCCTTCACATTTATCGATGTCACGTTTAATGTTGTCCTTACAAACTTAACTACTAAATTCATTTATGAAATGGCCATTAATTAATGGTGCTTATATCGAGGCTAGTCATATTTATTTCAAGTTAATGTTTCCATAAAAATAAAATCTAACTTAAAATCATTTTACTGTGTAAAGTAATATTACAAGAGAAGCTTGCTAGCTTCGCAAAGTTAGTCATGAGAAAACAACAGTTTTGTGGAGATACTTTGAACCTCATCGCTAGAGAAGACCAGAACTATTATTGGTCCCAATTATATTAGTACTATTCAAATCTACTGGGTAAAGAAAACAACAAGGTGTGGACTTCAAGGATAGTTCTCGCAGGTTGCATCCCTGAAGTCTTTGAATGCAAGGACATTGTCACCTGGTGCATCGACAAGTTTATCCAGAACAAAAGGGTCATCACATTGCAGAGGAGTTCTCCCGTTTCCTTGGCACCTTCAATATTTAGAGAGATGTTGAAATTGTCAGAGCCGAACCTGGTTTACAAAGGGGAGGAAGCTAGAAATTTTCTAAAAAGCAAAAATAATGGAATCGAACTTCTTCAAGAATATTTGCATGAACATGCATCGATGCCTAAATATATATCTAGGATTGAAGTAAGTTCTTTAAAAAATCCTTATAAATAAATTTCCTAGTTATTTACTCGAATTACTGGCCAAGGCTCTACATAAACTATTCCTCGATTGACATTGTATATATTGCATTTCGTAGTTCATGAAAACACAATCTTCGACTGGGCGAAGATTATTTCAAATGAAATTACTTCACAATTGACAAATTTCAAGATTGAGAAGAAGTTTTATATGTCATCTTATTTGATTCTTGCTATTACCTATTGTCATACTTTTGAGGGTTTAAATATTGCCCGAAGAGTGAAAGTAAAGGTGGACCCTGTGACCATGTGGTATCAAGTTTTATGGAGGCAAAGAGTCAACCGTCATTTCTATGAAATATATTATGATTTTGTGTCTAAGTTCAAGAAGCTATTATTTGGGGAAGACACTTCCCAGCTCTCATTGTAAGTGTCAACTTTTCTAAAAGGGAAAGGAATTCTTGAAAAAATGGAGGATTACAATATCATCAAGGTTTTCTGCTCTATCGAAAAACCTATTTTTCTTCCATATTATATATCTGATAAGTTGTTTATTATTAAAGTAGTTGGACAATACAATTATGTTTTCACACCTTTTCTGAGAAAAGAAAAAAATAGTTCATACCTCTCCCATGGAAAGTTGGTGAAATTATTCGCAGAGGAATTTCCAAGATTGACAAATATGTTGCTTATTTCGACCATTCCAACGTAAGATATGTAGAGGAAATCAAGGGTTTTGACCCTAGTCATCTTTTTTACAATCATTTGATTTCAGTTGGGCTCAACCCTGCACTCATAAATTCAACCATAAGTGGAGAAGAGGAGAATGGTAGCCATAACCCTAATAATCAAGAAGTCGATAGAGACTCCAGAGATATAGAAACTGTCATAAGTACCACAAAGAATCATAAGGAAAGAGGTAAGCCTTCAAGTGAGAAAAATGCTTAGTCACCAGCTGTTTCTTGAAGAAGTTCTCTACCAAAGGCAAATCCTCAGCCCAAGACATCACACACAAGAAAAATACAGAGTAACAATTTAGTGGATGACGAAGAAAGAAACCCTCCTAAGGGGAACGTGGAGAACCCTCACAATTTAAAAATTAAAAGAAAAAGGACTAATCCACAGCAGGAGGGAGAAGAAACACATGCACTAGAAAATTATTTGTTATTGTATAATATGGACTTGGATGTGGATATTGAAAATATCACATTCTGAGATGTAGAAGTACCAGCTAGAGAAAATGTACAACATATTTCTGCGCTCATGGTCCAGGAGGAGACATTTTCTGATGAAGAGACTTTTGCTGTACAAAATGCCTCTTTTGATAGGGAATCCAAGAAACTAGTCTTTGAAAGAACTACGAAGAGTAAAAGCAGGAAGCTACGGTCCACCATTGATACACGAAATATGTTGCCTTCTAGATTGTCATCTATTCATAAAGTTATAGGGGATGCACTTGATGTTTCAATTGCAAGTGTGGAGGAAGAAAATGCTCACTTGAAAGAGAAAATTAAAGAATTGGAAGCAACCCTCATGCCTCCACCTATTCTGGCTTCCCCCGTTGCCATGACTTGTCCCATATTTTTTTTTCAAGAAACCCCAAAGTCAAGTGCTAGAGTCAAAGGAATTTCAAATTTGATCATTGTCACTTGACATTTTGTCGAAGAAAATATTAAGAAAATAATGTCATTGATTTTAGAGTTATGGGATATGGCAAAAAGCTTTGCCTCTCTTGGTTTGAGAATTCAAAACACGAGGGAATACTTGAATACAGATTTGAAAAATGATGAAGGTTTTCATACAGATGGAGTTGTGATGTTTGCTATGAAGGTTTCGACAATGATAGAGCAATTGAGAAAGCAAGAAAATTTACCTTCTCTGAGCCGCATCAAACAACTAAAGTCTTGCTGGATTGAAAGAATCAATGTATTGAAAGCACTGTCAACCCAATTGACTGATATATCAAGAAGGAAGATGGAAGCATACTAAAAAATTCTTGATTTAGATATCTATGACACTACGGTTGAAGTCTCGAACCCTAAATATATCTCAAATTCAATGCTCATGACTCGACAACATTTCAAAGGGAAAGTTGAAGAATTAAAAAGGGCATCAACTGAAAAGTTTGATAACATGATTGAATTCACACATGATGATATTGACAACTGGCTTGTCGAGCACAACAATAAAAATGAAGATATTGAGAATGCAGTGCAAAATTATCTATTGATCTTAGAGAAATCGAAAAGGAGTTGTTAATGTTAAAGTAAAACAAGAAGTAACCGTTGCCCCATTAAGGGCTTTTATTCAAGAATGGTTAAACAACTCAATTGCCAAGATTTCTGAAATACCAACAGAAGCAGTTATGACCGGTAACCAAACTGCCACAAGCAAGGGTATAAAAGAAACAACATCAAGCAAATGAAGGGAGAGATACCATCATAATTCTACTGTTTGACATCCATCCACGTTTTTCTTTCTATTTCCTACTTTCTTGTACATGTTTGCTTTATGGTCCACGAGAGCCCCAATCCCATTCCATTGGAAAAAACACCTTTAATTTCAATGTTTTATAACAAACATTATTAATTTTGACAAATCCCAGAGAACTAATTCGAGATCAATTTTGACTGTATTTTATAACTCTGAGTCTTGAGTATAAAGTATTTGAAATTGATCTATCATAATATTCTTTTGAGCTCTATAAGTATTACTCTATAAAAGTTCTCTCATGCAAATGGGCCATCTTCTTTTATTTTGATGTGATCAAAATATTTATTTCAACTATGATGGATATGAGGATATTTTTATTTGCTGTAGTGTGTGATGTGTGAGATTCCTGGTGCATTTCTTAGGAATTCTCTTTTATAAATACTCTTTACTTTTCAAAACTTTTTATTTTTATTGAGCATTAGAGATTGGACTATATCATGGTCACACACACACACACACACACACACACACACATATATAAGAGAAAGAGGAGTACCACCTCTCTAAAAATGTAGGGGGATTTATATCCTCATGAGGTTGTCGTTTTGGTCCCGACGGATTCAAACGTCAACACATCAACAATTGAATCCTCAGAGACTTCAAATGTCAATTTGTTGATCTTAACATTGGTCCATCGAAAATTTCGACAAATGCTCTTGTTACTTTATTGCTATACCCCTGAAGTTTTTAAAATGACAACCACCCCACCTTTTGAAACATCTGCTTGCACTCATGTTAGGCTTCAAAAAACTCAATGCCATTCGGTTTTTGCCGAATAACACATCTCCGACTCATAATTGAATACTTGTCATGTGAGAGATCTATTGGAATCCTTTGTATCTGAGTTATTCGACACTGTTAGGACGACATGTTGGTATATGATATAGGGTTTGTAAGTTCAAGTGTGTATGGAACAAAATGATGAATGAAACTTGTGATTAGTTTCATTGATTCAAAATAGATCGTGTGTAATCATGTCAAGGGAAGGATAACAAGGTTTAAGTTGTCATCGATCATGATTGCTACGTATGACATGATGCGATATACAATGGGAAATATAATCAACTTAGATGTAGTAATTTATTGCAAGAAATCGGTTATGATGAAAGGATAGGATGATATTATGTGATCGAAAATATAGGGACCTTGTAAACAAGATTTCTTATAAATTCCCAAGTTAATGACAAATAATTAGATTAAGAAAAGGTTTACCTCTAATTACCTGTTCATGCTAATGTTTTTTTTTAAGCAAAGTGAAACTTTTGAGCAAAATCTTTGAAACCGAGTCTGAGAGATCTCTCATTGTTGGTGACACTTAAGGAATCTTCAGGTCTATGATGCTAGATCATAGGTCTGAAGTGAAACAAATCTAGGACAAGACACCTATCTTGTTGCAGAATCTGACCTTCATGGTTTGTAAAAAGGGTCTCTGAATTACCTTGTCAGCTGGGACACTGAAATTGAACACGTCACCAAGGGATTAGACCCTCAATGATGAATTGTTGCTTGAAAATCCAGTGAGAAGAATTATGGTAACAACTAGAAGTTTGGTAATAACTAGCTTGTTATTGGAAATCTGGGAACTGTCGTCTGTTACAGGAAATCTGGGAACTGTCATATGTTACAGGAAATCTGGGAACTGTCGTCTGTTACAGGAAATCTGGTAATGACTAGCAACTCCTGTTATAGGAAATATGGTAATGAATAGCAACTCCTAGAAACAATCATTAATGGTGTTGTTGTTGCTAAGTAATATAGAAGCTAGATCTCTTAAAAGAACACATCATACCTGAATCCAGAATCATGTTGTTGTCTTTCTTTTGGTTGAATGAACAGAGAGTGAAATACATAACTGGAACCTTTGTACCCTCTTATTGATGAGACCCATTGCTAGAAAGCTTGTTGATCTATTGCTGGAATTGAATTTCATTTGTTATTACATGAACTGAATTTTGATTTTATTGGAACAATGCTACAAGAAATCTGGCGCAAATGAAACTATATAGTCTTCATCCATATCCAAACTTTTGTACAACTCTATCCATGTGAATAAATGTTTTGGACTCGAACATGGAAATCATTGATTGATTATCAATCATTAATGAATATCGATAACCAACGCGAGACAAATCATCGTTAATGAAAATGAGTGTCAAGGTACTGAGGTACATTCTGATAGGTACAATTAGATGTGTTGTAGTCGAGTCACCTGCATAATCTATCTATCATGAGACATTGATGGATTCCCATTATTGACAGCGAGGAGCCCTACCGTTAATGTATGCAAGTCCCAAGGTACTATAAAATATCTCTAATCTTTATCTCAAATAAGGTGCTAAGGTTGATGGGACAAGATCTGTTGGAAGGAGGGCGTTAGGGAATCCCACATCATCCCACACAAGCATCGAACCAAAAATGATTTGAAGAACCACACATGAAAGTTTGAACCAACATCATTATGCATAATTTATTGTGAATTTTTCCAACCATATACTTGGTTTTCAAGCAAAATTCATGTTTAGTTGCGCCAGTATCCTGATTTTCACAACTAGACTTATTTTATCTTTACTATTTTATTTATTTATTTATTTCTCTACCTTATCCTACTCTAAAAAAAATCTGTTTTCTCAAGTGTAGGAATACTTCCAATGCATCCATTTATGTAACAGGATTTCAAGTATACTCATATCCAAACCTAAAGAATGTACCTCAATGAATACTAGGATATGAGAGGCCAACTGCTCAATTGGATATGGTACTGAGAAATGTTGAAAAATGGAGTGGTACTGATCCGGATTTAGGAGTGGAACAAACTAATTAACAAAATAAATACAATAAACATAGAGATATGAAGAACAACACAAATATCTAGTGAAAAATATCTTCTATTGAATAAATGAAATAGGTTGAAACTATAAAACTGCAGAACTGAAACACTTGTTCGAATGGTGGTAGTTATCTCTTAGAAGAGATGTGGCTGCTACACGCATCCGTCTGAGAATAATGAATATAATGAGTCTCCAGAGGCATTTTTGATATTATCATGAATGCCAAAACCCTAGACATCCAAAACCCTAACCCTAGGAGGTGAAACGCCAAAAGTCATGTGGGCCCCTATGGGTAAGTTGGTACCTCAACTTCACGGGGTCATAAATTTTGCATACGACCTTCGTTTTAGGTGTGTGATAGCCTATTGGAAAGGTCTTTCAGAGAACTACACATTACGCCATTAAAATTTGACTTTGTCTATAGTTTGATTGTGGTGAGCCAAAAAAACACTGTTTAGGGATCCAAAATAACCCTAGAAGTACAACAAGACGTGTTGACATGAAAACATACAAAATAAGCTAGTTGGATTAGGTGAGAGGCCACCAAGATCCACCTAGAAGATGTGTAGGGCTTCAAACAACCCCAAAAGTGTAGAACCCACAATTACAAAGAAGTACAAAAGAACGTGCTGAACTAAAAACAAACAAGAAGAGCCAGTTGGAATAGGTGGGTGGCCACCAATATCCACCTGGATCAATCCTCCCCCCTTAGGAAGAAATGGTCTCCATTGCGTTGAGTTCCCCCATTAGGTGAGGAAACTTTTGCTGGATTTTTCCCTGGGTGAACCACTTGCCTTGGTGTAGGAACTGCCCTGCCTTGACAACCCGATAAAGCTGGATCCGCTGCTGGTGAGTGCTCTTCACATGTGTGTCCAATATCTGATTAGTGGATGCTTGTTCCATGCAGTCAGGGTTGAGATTTGTTGGTGTCAGCTATTCTACGATCTCTGAGGTGTCCAATAATGGCGAAAAATATCGCTGAAGGAGGTCCACATTGAACACTAGGTGCAGACCAAGGAAGGGTGAAGTGTTGAGATCAAAAGCATTGCTACGCACAAACTTGGTGATAATGTAAGGCCCATAGTGAAGTGGGTAGAGCTTCCAATGGGGCCCTGTGAGACGCTCCTTCTGCAAATGTAACCAGACTTTTTCTCCAACCTGAAACTGGTGCGATACCATGTGTTGATCATGGCGCTTCTTGTACTTAGCATTGGATTTCTGCAAAATCTTGTAGACATGTTGGCGGATGTGCTGAATCTGCTCAATGAATCTGGTGGCTTTCTCGGTCTTAGAATGAACATGGGAAGAGTCTATCTGTATGGTGGCAAGAGGTAATGAAACATCAAGGGGACCCAAGGGTTGGAATCCCAACCCCACTTGAAATGGGCTATGACCGGTGGAACTATGGAGAGCCCTGTTGTAACTGTGATGAGCATATGGGAGACTCTCATCCCACGTACGTGGATGATTAGAGTTGTACATGCATAATTTTAGATAATCATGATTGACGACCACAATTTGGCCATCTGTTTGGGGGTGGAAGCAATGGATTTAGTGAGCTTGGTGTCCAACAGTGACCAGAGAATCGACCAAAATGTGCTGAGGAACCTGATGTCCTAGTCGGAGATGATGGTCTGTGGTATCCCAAAATGGACCCACACTCGTTTGAAGAAGAGCTTGGAAGTATCTACCGCTGTGATATTCTTCTTGCAGGCTGTGAGGATGGCCATCTTCAAAAATCGATCAACGACCACAAATACGTAGTCATTGCCTTGCTTGGTGGACGAAAGGCCAGACATGTAATCCATTGAGATGGATTCCCAAGGCTTCTCGAGAGTAGGAAGAGGGGTGTATAAGCCTTACTTCTTGAAGGCTGGCTTGGCAATGGCACATACAGTGAAAGATCTGATGTACTTGCTAACTTCCTGTCGAAGATTTGGCCAATAAAAATGTTTATGAAAAATGACCACAATTTTCTCCATGCCAAAATGTCCTGCCATCCGACTGTAGTGGGCTTCCAAAATCAGCTTTGCACGCTCGCTTGTAGGAACACAGAGATGGCCTAGATGGCATAATAGTCCATCCTGAATGTGAAAATCGATGACAATCGCGCCTGTACCCAAGAGTTGATAGGTGGTGGCGAAGTCCGGATATTGCTGATAAAGTTGGGGCCACTCAATTGCCTCATGTCCACAAGAATGGAGCACAGTGGTGAGTGAAGCCATGGGAGGTCGACTGAGGCAGTCAACGACGCGATTTGAGATCCTTGTCTTATACTTGATGTTGAGATGGAACTGTTGTAGGTAGTTGGACCACTTCTGATGGCGGTCGTTCTACAATTTCCCCTGTGTCTGTATGAAACACAGAGGCTTGTGATCAGTGTGGATGATCGTCTGCTTGCCTAGAATGTAATTTTTCCATTGACGACATGCTTGTACAACGGAATACATTTCCTTGTCATAGGTGGAGCATTTCCGAACAATATCTGATAGTGTCTCACTATGGTATGCCACCGAATGACCATGCTGAGTGAGAACTGCGCATATATCATAGTCAGATGCATCAGTCTCAATCTCGAACGATTGCTGCAGATCAGGAAATGAGAGTACTGGATTTGAGCACAAGCGTTGCTTCATATCAACGAATGCTCATTGTTGTTCCTTCTCCCACACAAACTTGGCCCTGCCACCGCCCTTGGTCACCTGGAAGAGAGGCCATGCAATATGGGAGAATCCCAACATGAACCGTTGGTAGAAGTTGGCCAGTCCCAAGAAGCTCTGAATCTCAGCTAGTGTGGTTGGGGCTGGCCAGTCATGGATGACCTATATCTTAGCTGGATCATCATGTACCCCATGCTCATCAACAATGTAGCCCAAGTATTGGACCTTGTTCATGCCAAAAGAGCATTTTTCCAAGTTGGCATATAGCTTGTGCTGCTGCAGAGTGCTCAAAACCCGCTGAATATGCCGCATATGATTCTCCCAAGTTCTGTTGAAGATGAGGATGTCATCCAAATATACCACCATAAAAGAGTTGGTGAAGGGTCTCAATACATCATCCATCAACCTCATGAAAGTGGCTAGTGCATTTGTTAAGACAAAGGGCATGACCAACCATTCAAAGAGACCTTCTTTAGATTTGGAGGTTCAATGGGAATTTGGTGGTAGACAGACTTGAGGTCAATCTTGCTGAAGAAATTTCCCCCCTTGAGTTGGTCAAGAAGGTCACCAATCCTGGGAATTGAGTACTGGTTCCTGACTGTGATTTTTTTTAAGGCTTTGTAATCAATGCAGAGTCGCCAAGTCTTGTCCTTCTTTTGCACTAGTACAATCAGGCTTCCAGAAGGGGAGGAATTGGGTATGATGTGCCCCTTNATGATAGACTAGTCCATTAGGTAGAGGTGCACCAGGGGTCAAATCAATTGGATGCTTGACTTGGCAGTGCATCGATACCCTGGTGGGTGAGGAGAAGATGTCTCTATATTCTTCCACGATCTCATCCACTTTCTTCTGTTGCAAATAGAGGCTCTGTGTAGAGGCCACAAATGTGGTAGTGACCTTCTGCTTACTATGAGAACGAACCACAAAGAAGACGAACTTCCCAGTCTGTGAAATGACCTTACTGTGTTTCTTAGCAGAGATTAAAGAAATAGCGGTAGGCGGCTCTACCTCTGGTATCCTGTACAATTGTCTACCCAAAGAAATAATAACACTGCAGGGTCTAGACTCATACACAACATGACACTTCCACAAATATGGTTGTCCTAAAAGAACATCACAAACTTTAAAAGGAGCAATATCACACAATACCTCATCTTTGAAAGGCTTGATGCCATAGGGAAGATGAAACTGTTGGCTGACACAGAGATCTCTTCCTTGGCGAAGCCAACCGATGGTGTAGGGCTGCGGGTGTGGTGTCGTTGGCAGGTCCAACCGCTTGACGACCTCTACTAAAATCATGTTTTTCTGACTGCTGCTATCAATAATGAAATGATGCGGAGCCCCCTTTACCCACATTTGTGAGTGAAAGAGGCGTTCCCCTCCTCTGGTTCTTTTGGTTCGCTTGACCGGACTTTGGTGGTAGCAAAAGTGGCATTGGGTTCATCATCGATAATCCGCTTCCCTCCTTCGGGATTTGATTCAGAATCAGAATCGGCCTCTGCCTTGGAAGCCTTCAGCTCTACCACGAGTGACTGCTTGGAGTGACATTCTTCAGTTTTGTGCCAAGGGATTTTATGGTACTCACACCATTTTCGCGTGTCCTTCTTCATCTTCTCATTGCCCTTCTTGTGTTGCGGCTTGGAATAGTTGTCTTGACTGGTTGTCCTGAGAGTGGCCATTTTTTCTCTGTCCCTTGTTGTGTGGGTTGGGGCCTCCTTTGACCTGCTTCGATTATGAGGAGTTTGCAGATCCAAACTATCGCCTCTTCTGCTTAAATTTTTGTTTGATCTTGACAACGTATCTATAAGTCGTACCCAATGAGGTGATGTCCAGAAACTCCATTTATGTTTGAATGTATCTATGCAAACATGCGCGATATTTGAGCACTAGATGTTGCTCCGAGTATTTGATACCCAATTTGGTGCACAGGTTATGGAAAATATTGGTGAAATCTTTTACTATCTGGTCCCTTTCTTGATGCAGCGTGGTCCATCTGGTGTACTGGTCCTCGTAGCTTCCAACAGGATATTACTGTTCTTTAATGGCATCTCGGAAGGAATCCCTTGTAGGGGCAACCATAAATATTGCAGATTCCTCTATGGCCCTTTGCTCAGAGTAATTGTCCTACCAGTCCTTAACATGGGGAAGGCCTCGAGGAGTGAAAAAGTAATCTTTTCCCTATCGAAAAAATTGTGGACCGAAAAAATACTCTTCGAGCAGATTCAACCATTTATCTACAACATCCGCATCTATCAGAACTTTAAATAATGGAATATCAAAATTTATTTGTACCTTGAAGGGGGTTGCATGGCCGCTTGATGAAGATGCTTCTCCTATGGGCATCTGCCAAAGGATCTGCGCAAAGTTGTCCATCATTTCGTTCCTTTGTCATGCAAGGGATTCCTCGAGCAACATTTTAAAATGATCTCCTGCTCCATCATCTTTCTTTTCGTCTCCCATGGGTTGTTGTCGAGCTCTGTGCGCTCGATCTTACAACGATTCAATTGGTCCGAGTCCCAACTTCTTGTACCCATATTTTGTCGTGGACATGCACGAAGAAAAGTAAATGAAGAATACACTACTCTAATACCACTGATCCAGATTTAGGAGCAGAACAAATTGATTAACAGACTGAATACAATAAACACAGAGATATGAAGAACAACACATATATCTAGTGAAGAATATCTTCTATTGAATAAATGAAATAGGTTGAAATTGTAAAATTGTAGAACTGAAACGCTTGCTCGAATGGTGGTAGCTATCTCTGAGAAGAGATGTGGCTGCTACGCGGATCCGTATGAGCAGAATGATTACAATGAGGCTCCAGAGGCCTTTTTGATATTACTCATGAATTTCAAAACCCTATACATCCAAAAACCTAACCCTAGGAGGTGAAACACCAAAAGTCATGTGGGCCCCTATGGGTAAGTTGGTAGCTCAACTTCCCGGGGTTGTAATTTTTGCATACGACCTCCGTTTTAGGCACGTGATAGCCCATTGGAAAGGTCTTTCAGAGAAATACACATTACGCCACCAAAATCTAACTCTGTCCATAGTTTGACTATGGCAAGCCAACAAAGCACTGTTTAGGGCTACAAAACGACCCTGGAAGCACAACAAGATGTGCTAGCATGAAAACATACAAAATAAGCTAGTTGGATTACGTGAGAGGCCACCAGGATCCACCTGGAAGATGTGTAGGGCTTCAAACATCCACAGAAGTGTAGAACCCACAGTTACAAAGAAGTACAAAAGAACGTGTTGAACTAAAAACGAACAAGAGGAGTTGGTTGGAATAGGTGGGTGGCCACCAATATCTACCTGGATCAGGTACTGCCGACTGGTGATTGATTGGAACCAAGATTCAATGTAGTCCATGTTCTCGTAGCTGTCTTGTTCATTGGAATGTATGTCTTCCTTTGTAATGAAACAAAGTTCCTTTGCAATTTCCCCCTTGCACTCCTAAATGCACAAAGGATATGGTGATAAACATGCAAGAAATTCTTCAATCTATGGCTCTAGTGTCTGCTCTTCATCGTATATTGTCTGTGATTTTTTGTTCTCCTTCGGGTGGTTATAAGGATAAGTTATAGAAAAAAATTCTAGATCCTCCTCTTGTGGAAGCTTCTCATGCATCCTTTGCTCTTGTATTGCTTCTTGAGACACAGACTCATCCCTAGTTATAATTCTAAACTTTGGACAAGGGTTTGAGAAGATCCTTGTGGTTACATTCCCTCCTTTACTCAACAAATTCTTAAGCATCCTTAAATTTTTCCTGCTAGTTCTAGAGTTCTTGTTTACAAATGACACCTTTAGTTAGAATACTTTGAAAAATTGTCCAAGAAATCTACCCTTAATACTAAAGGGATGAATGAAATTAACTGCAGAAATGAAACACACTACACTCAAAGCAATTTTAATCAATCTTAGTAATGACCATGTGTTTGAACACCTCATGCTTCTAAGACCTTGTTGTCACCAAGTTATCCTTTAGCATAAGTGAGGTTCTTCTTTTCATGAATCATTACTCTAAAAGAAAACACGCTTAAATCAAGAAAACACACTATACCAACATGACGAGGTATCAAAGAAACTCACTAAAGTGAATGCGTTGGTTCTTATCTCTTGTCTTACCATTTCTCCTGCTCCAAGTCATAAATGTTGGTGAAACAAAAATAATATGCAAAAACAAAAAAATAAAAACGAAAGAACTAAAGAACCAAACTACCAATATTCTATTCCCTTTAGCATCTCCCCGATAACGATGCCAAAAATGCAAGGAAATTTATATAGATAAATTGTGTTACATTTGAATTATCAATCAGAGACAATGAGATGCAAACACAATATGTGCATGATCGGAGCCTACTGTAAGGAATGCATTTAGAAAGCTTCAAACCACTAGTAAACTAAGAGTCAAATCAAATGAAATATATAAACTCTCTAAGCATATGCAAGAGGACATCAATCACTATAATCAATATCTATTGGAATTGCATTTTTATAAATCCTCACATTGAAATCTTTCACTTTATAGTGTTCCTGTAATTACTACCTTAACTCGGTGGATAAATATGTAAGTGGATGTTCTTGCAACTACATATTACACAAATGCAAATCAACTAACTATCTAACAATACAATTGTGCATCGTTCACTTGAATTGGAATCTATAGGAATTACATATTTATAAAACATTACCATCTTTTGTTCTTGATGAGTGTTTATGCAACAATCCATTCAAGTCATTGAATAACAATTTAAGTGGATGCTCCTATGGCTAAAATCATCACACTTGTATTAATTAAAACTAGAAATGGAATCACACTAAATTAAAGATTGAATAACAAGAAAATAGAAGAAATAAAAGATGAAAGCTAAATATTAAATTAACAATTGATACAACACATACCGAATTTAGGACCCCCTCTTGGCTCAACATATGATGCAAAAATAAACACAATGCTAACGAGTTATCAACACACGAAATGAAACATCAGGGATTTTGTATTGAGTCTGAAAGAGTATCAACAAGTTACAACATCAAGACCTTTTGTCTATGTCTCCTGCTATCAAAAGCTCCCCCCCGCAACATGTAATTATGTTGCTTCCTTTTATAATAGTTTCAATACAGAAGGGAAAGCATTTCATTGGATAACGCTAGATCCCTCAATTTTCAGATATGGAACCATATGTAATTAGCCATGCTTAAATTGGAACAGGGGATGTACATGGTAGTGCTAAATTGATCATCACAAGGAGAATTGAGTATTCGTATCCACTGTTACGAATTTCATGATTTGGGACACACAAGAAATTCGTTCTATGGTGTTGGAACCTATCAATTCAGATTATGTTGACTCCAGTTTTCACCAATGGCTAATGATCTCTGCAGTGAAGTTGGGATTGCTTTAATAGCAAGGAAACCATCTTTGTACGCCTAAGAATAAAACCGATGTTGTCGATTCTGATATGAACAGTGCTGCTATGCAAATCGACGAGCTATTACCAGATTTATAAAACCTAGCTACATGAATTTGTACTTTTCGGTAGCAACATTAGGCAAAACGAGTTCTAATCTAAGTATTTATCAAAATCATTGGCAATTATAAAGAAATACCCAATTATACCTGATAAAGCTCTTCATAGTGCATCCCTTACAAAAATGAGGTAATATGGTAATATAGGTTTGAGAAGGTGGAAATGAAGGAGTAAAATGGCCAAAAAGGGTCTATTTCAATAGTGTAAAATATAGCAAAACCAAGGTCCAA
>SNQJ01S0071898.1:23035-37834 GCA_010110895.2 Picea sitchensis | reverse complement strand
ATGAAATTAACTGCAGAAATGAAACACACTACACTCAAAGCAATTTTAATCAATCTTAGTAATGACCATGTGTTTGAACACCTCATGCTTCTAAGACCTTGTTGTCACCAAGTTATCCTTTAGCATAAGTGAGGTTCTTCTTTTCATGAATCATTACTCTAAAAGAAAACACGCTTAAATCAAGAAAACACACTATACCAACATGACGAGGTATCAAAGAAACTCACTAAAGTGAATGCGTTGGTTCTTATCTCTTGTCTTACCATTTCTCCTGCTCCAAGTCATAAATGTTGGTGAAACAAAAATAATATGCAAAAACAAAAAAATAAAAACGAAAGAACTAAAGAACCAAACTACCAATATTCTATTCCCTTTAGCATCTCCCCGATAACGATGCCAAAAATGCAAGGAAATTTATATAGATAAATTGTGTTACATTTGAATTATCAATCAGAGACAATGAGATGCAAACACAATATGTGCATGATCGGAGCCTACTGTAAGGAATGCATTTAGAAAGCTTCAAACCACTAGTAAACTAAGAGTCAAATCAAATGAAATATATAAACTCTCTAAGCATATGCAAGAGGACATCAATCACTATAATCAATATCTATTGGAATTGCATTTTTATAAATCCTCACATTGAAATCTTTCACTTTATAGTGTTCCTGTAATTACTACCTTAACTCGGTGGATAAATATGTAAGTGGATGTTCTTGCAACTACATATTACACAAATGCAAATCAACTAACTATCTAACAATACAATTGTGCATCGTTCACTTGAATTGGAATCTATAGGAATTACATATTTATAAAACATTACCATCTTTTGTTCTTGATGAGTGTTTATGCAACAATCCATTCAAGTCATTGAATAACAATTTAAGTGGATGCTCCTATGGCTAAAATCATCACACTTGTATTAATTAAAACTAGAAATGGAATCACACTAAATTAAAGATTGAATAACAAGAAAATAGAAGAAATAAAAGATGAAAGCTAAATATTAAATTAACAATTGATACAACACATACCGAATTTAGGACCCCCTCTTGGCTCAACATATGATGCAAAAATAAACACAATGCTAACGAGTTATCAACACACGAAATGAAACATCAGGGATTTTGTATTGAGTCTGAAAGAGTATCAACAAGTTACAACATCAAGACCTTTTGTCTATGTCTCCTGCTATCAAAAGCTCCCCCCCGCAACATGTAATTATGTTGCTTCCTTTTATAATAGTTTCAATACAGAAGGGAAAGCATTTCATTGGATAACGCTAGATCCCTCAATTTTCAGATATGGAACCATATGTAATTAGCCATGCTTAAATTGGAACAGGGGATGTACATGGTAGTGCTAAATTGATCATCACAAGGAGAATTGAGTATTCGTATCCACTGTTACGAATTTCATGATTTGGGACACACAAGAAATTCGTTCTATGGTGTTGGAACCTATCAATTCAGATTATGTTGACTCCAGTTTTCACCAATGGCTAATGATCTCTGCAGTGAAGTTGGGATTGCTTTAATAGCAAGGAAACCATCTTTGTACGCCTAAGAATAAAACCGATGTTGTCGATTCTGATATGAACAGTGCTGCTATGCAAATCGACGAGCTATTACCAGATTTATAAAACCTAGCTACATGAATTTGTACTTTTCGGTAGCAACATTAGGCAAAACGAGTTCTAATCTAAGTATTTATCAAAATCATTGGCAATTATAAAGAAATACCCAATTATACCTGATAAAGCTCTTCATAGTGCATCCCTTACAAAAATGAGGTAATATGGTAATATAGGTTTGAGAAGGTGGAAATGAAGGAGTAAAATGGCCAAAAAGGGTCTATTTCAATAGTGTAAAATATAGCAAAACCAAGGTCCAATGGTAAAAAAAAACTAAGGGTCTAAAGAGTATACTACAAAATTGAGATACAAGTTAAAGATGGAAGAAGGAATGGTAGGGAAAGATGTATTTTATGTAAGAGCAATGATTAGAATCTGAGAAGGAATGGTAGGGAAAGATGTATTTTATGTAAGAGCAATGATTAGAATCTGAGAATCACTTTTTTGTCTCCATTTTTTTTATTATCAAAGTTGTGTAGATTGAAGTATTGTAGATTATAAGTAAGAGAAATACATGGGAGTAGAGGACTCTAAAAGAATGTTTTTATTCATTGATTGTAGACAAAATTGTAAATGTATTTGGGTTTCACCATGTTTTGTGATTGGGGGTATTTGGCTATCTAGACAAAAAATGATCTTCCAAAGTTTAGAGTTGAGTCCACCAATGGCCCATAAAATTAGGAGTGCTTGCAATGGAAGTAGTCTTCCTCTTAAGTCAATCCAACCAAAATTTCAAAGGAACTAGAAATTGACTATGATTAGGCTTGGGGGTTAAATATGGAGCTTGTTAGGGATTATGTGAGGTTGATGCCATTCTATTTCTAGATTGACATCACCATTTCAAGCTAAAGTTAGTACTTGGGCTTGGCACAAAAAAGTAAGGAGAATTTTATGAATCTTTTTGTGAAAGCTACTTTCAAGAAGCCTAGAAAAACTATTTATAAATAATCATAGAATAGAAATAGGAAAGTTCTAGGATAATTTGAAGGACATAGGTGAAATTTGACCATTTAATATAGTATCTTAGGGGATTTTCCACCATTGAATCCAACCCCTTTGGATTAGATGAAGTATATTTTTACTTCACATTTCAAATATAGAATATATTTAAAAAAAATAAAAATAAATTCTCTCATATATATAAATATAATTAATTGAATTTAATCAAACCATTAAAAGAAAGAGTATTATTCTCTCCACCCAAATCTAATTCTTATAAATAATATATATTTAACCCCAAATAAAAAAATATAAATATAATTAATTTAAATTTATTTTAAAATAAATATAATTAATTTAAATTTATTTTAAAATGTAATATTTCCCCTTCTTAATAAATATAATATCTAAAATTCCTATCATTCAACATTGATTAGGCTGAAAGGCTTATATCTATTGGAGATGGGCACAATTAATGATCTTTTAATCTTAAATTCTAATTTGATGGTTATGCATTGAAAATGCTGGAATATTCTTAGTCGTCCTCCAGAAATCAATGGATCAGATTTATTGTTGATAACTTCTTTGCATTTATAAATGTCTGTTTACTTTTTAACATTTACCTAATCATATTAAGAAATTACTGTAGAATTTTTTTTTATCGACCGTAACTCTTTTGACGTTCACCAACCGCGAGTTAACGACTATACTAGTTGTATAAAATCATTAACACATACATAGAACCCACAACGTTATGACACTTTGACATTAGCAATTTTCACATCAAGCCAACACTTCTGAGTCGATTTGGACTTTTCAGAATGTCAAATTTCTTATTACATTGAAGGCAGTATCATCCAAAATTCCAACCACGAGTTTCATTCACCAAGAACTCCCACTGGTAGTCTGTCTCGTTGCCTCCACAAAAAACGAGGCAAAGTTGGGATACCGTGCTGTTTATGAGAGCCTTTCCAATAAGCTTCTTGAAGCCAGAGACTTCATCATTAAGCAGTCATGTGCTCCATCGTGGCTTCAGGTTCACTATCCTCCTTCCTTGATGCGTCATCAGGGTAGATTGCATGCAAAAGGAGTTGAATGACTCCAAAGGCTGCACCGAAACCATTTAGGATCTGCATACACAAATACGTTCCATCTTCATTTAAAGCGTCAAACCTGATTAAAGTTACGATAAAATTACTTCTGTTCAAAGTTCATGGTGGCGCTATTTGGGATTTGAGGGCTTACCTTGCTAAGACTGGCGTCCTTGTTAAGAACACTGTAAAGTAGCCACACTGCGGAGTTGACTAGAGTGAGGAACGATTGAAGAAAGGGCAGGCTGGACACACTTTGGGTAGTAATGACTTGCTCCTGCTCAAAATCATAACTATCAATAATTTGATTTAATCTGATAATTAATTTAATCTGATAATGTAGATTTTCATAATTAGTCATTAGTGATGATGATAGTCATGATGTTTGAGAATTTTTGTGGATGTAAACTGTGTAAGAGATTTGGAAACTTCCAACATTTCGAGTGGACATTCTACCCATCATCAGGTACATGAAAGCACATATGAAGAGGTTTTTAAAAGTCCAAGATTTTGAGTGGACATTCCACCCATCAATAGGGATATGAAAACACATATCATATCAGGGATATGAAAGCACATATAGAGTCAGAATTTTTCTGGATGTAAACTGTGTAAGAGATTTGGAAACCTCCAACCTTTAGAGTGGACACTCCACCCATCATCAGGTACATGAAAACACATATGAAGAGGTTTCTAAAAGTCCAACATTAGTGAACACTCCACCCATCATCATGTACATGAAAGCACATATGAAGAGGTTTCTAAAGGTCCAATATTTCCAACATTTAGAGTGGACACTCCATCCATCATCAGGGATATGAAAGCACATATCATATCAGGGTTGTCCATCCATCATCAGGGATATGAAAGCACATATCATATCAGGGATATGAACTTTCATATCCCTGATGAAAGTTCATATCCCTGATATGATATGTGCTTTCATATCCCTAATAATGGATGGAGTGTCCACTCGAAACAAGTTTGGAAACCTCTTACACAATTTACATCCAGAAAATTTTTCCAACAATTTAATGTACATCTGATTGTAGATCTGAAAGAAAGGACCCAGTAAATTGATTTCCCACACTCATCAAAAACCTTAACACATATTCTGCAAATCAACAAGATTAATATTGTTTTTTACAGCATTAAAAAAAATCATGTAATGAGATGGAATATAAGGACCTCGGGTGATGAGATGAATTCATAGTTACCAGCACAGATAACGGGGCTGCATACATCAATATATTAAGAACCCCGCATATCCATCCAACTGTTGTAGCTCTCTTATCTTTGGGTACGAGATAAATTGCACACGCAATTATTATACCCAATATTGCCAAGGATAAAAGTTTCATCTTCGCAACGCGACGCTGTACAACGAGAAATTCAATATCCCAGTATTAGTACCGTAGTCTATTATAATATCTCAGGAATTCCTGTATGTTTTCACGATCAATCAACAGAGAATAAAAAGGTTTTATGGTCGGACTTACCTTCTCCTTCCTAGGACAGTGGGCGTAATGAATTAGAAAGTACACTAAATGCAGAGCAGCCCCAGCGCCATTGATATATCCAACCAGAGCTTTGTTATTTGGGTCCAAACTAAGACCATAGAACATCCAAACTACACAGTTGAGGAAACTGGTTATGTAGGTAAAGGCTGAATGTGGTCCTGTGTGGTGATTTTCCAGAATGGTTTTGATCGTGGGGCTGGAGTGAGGAGACACAAGAAACAGTCACTAATCAGCATTCCTGCCACAGAAGTTAGGTGATCTATTGAAATAAAGAGAATCACAGAGATTTTTCTTACAGACAGATTCAACTAACCACTTTAACTATAAACTAAATGCATTTTTTTTACCATCTTTAATTGAAATTGATAAACAAAATTTGTTTAAGAAATGGATGAGGTCATATATTACAAACCAACCCAGGGCAATCAAGCACTGGCAAGCAGATTAAAATTTCAATACTAAAAGAAATAAAAATATTACAATACTAAAATATGTAGATAGCTAAAAACTTTATAGAGTTCACACGTTAAGATGAATCTATGTTAAGATTTTATAAAAAATGGGAAGACCTGATAGTAGATAATACAACACAAAAAATACAGTGCAATACCAAAAGATGGAAATAGCTAGGAGCTCTATAAGAGATCTCTCACATGTTAAGATAATTTATGCTAAGTTGTCAATTCTGTGAAAAAATGGAAACAGATATTTATATGAGTCTATGCTAGGTTGTCAATTCTGTGAAAAATTGGAAAAAGATATTTACAGGAATCGATGCTGGAAGAAAAAATTGAAGTGCAGGTTAGATTTTGAAATTAGAAGACTCACAGTGGCGATAGAAACAGCGCCATGCGAAATATGTTTCCTGTAGCAACCCAGGTGTACGATTTGGCTTCCAATATGGAATCGAACGGAGGCATTTTTCAGTGGACTGCATGAGATAATTAACTTACTTCCATTAACAGTTCGTGTTTATAAAAGTATTTCTACAAATATAGATATATTGGCATTTGATTTTTAATCATCATCAATACTCAGAAGGCAAAACAATGCCTTGCACGCTTCAATCATTACAGGCTTGTTGAAAGTCATATACGATGTTGGCTTCAGATACAAATTACCTAATTGCCATTGTTTCCAGATTTGGTTTGTTGGTACCATTGGTTGACTATCGTGGCTGATTAGTTGAACCATTTTCCAAATAGAAACACCGAATTCACATTAAAATATCAATTCTACTGACTACGGTTACAGATTAATAAAAAATTCAATTCTACAAACGATGGTTACGACTTACAGACAATCTATAATAGTCGTCTGTTATACGTTAAGTTCTATGATTGTAACAGTCTTTGAAGTTGGCGTCTCCGTATCTCACTTCATCACATCACAAAGAGACTTCATCCAATCGCAGTCATTTCTTGCGTTGATTATTAAGCTGGTTCGCTCGCCGGTGTCAACTAAAATCATATCATGAACAAGGATTCTCTAATTAAATCATTTTTTTTTCATTCTCAAACCAAATTTCACCATTTTTCCAGAATTCATAATTCATTTTTGTTTGGGATCAACTTTCCAGAATTCTGGAGTAGGTTACAGAATAGATTGAGAATAATTCGATCACAACCCAATTTTGTTGATCAGGACAATTATTCAGCCGATATATAGTTCCCAGAGGTCAATTCACCAAAAATCTTGACTTTCGCCATTTACAATGATAAAGTTACACTAGTTTTCAAAAATTCCATTGACGCGGTCATAGTCAAGGGCTAACAATAACCATAACCAGCCTGCTGCATTGTTGGTTAAGCAGAAAGAGTTACAACTAGCACAGCCGACTTGCGGCTGGAGAACGCCGAAAGGTATCGGTTATTGATAACATTCCCCGCACAGTAAAAACTTTTCAGCGCAGTAAAAATTTCGAGTTAAGTTAAAAAAAATCAACCAAGAGGGCTGTTGAATGAATACAGAACAGCTGTTGGATGATATAAACGTGGCCTGTATATATTTTAATTCTCTTTAATCATTTGAATGTGGCAATTATGTATTTTTACAGTAAATTTATAATATGATTAGGTAAATGTAAAAAAGTAAATATGTTAACGGATGCCTTCATAAGTGCAAGGAAGTTATGAACAATAAATCTGACCCATTGATTTTGGAGGCCCACTAAGAATATGCCAGAATCTTCAATGCTTAGCCATAAGATTAGAATTTAAGATTAAAAGATCATTAATTGTGCCCATTAATTGTGCCTTTCCGCGTAATTATTGATAATGAACAAATTTAATGATATTTTGATTTTATGGTTATCAATTGAAAATACTAACATATTTTTAGTCGTTTTTTTGAAATTAAAAAATTACTATGTGACTATCTAATTGCCACATTATCAACTACATAATTACAATCTTTTCATATTCTTCAACAAGCCCAAATACTGGGACTGCATCTATATGTGAGAAGTCATTAAGAAAGCTAATCCGTTTCAGCCTGTGTTAGAGGGAGGAGGCACCATAGAGAAAAAAAAAGTAGTACTGAACGAGGAAGGGATCTAGTTGTTTTTCATCTGCACAGGAATTGAATACAATATGAAATGCGAATGATTAGAATTTCGAACTGATGAATGAAACCCCTGCCTGCAAGATTAAGCGGATTTCATTGAATATGCCCGGAATTTTACCAGTAGTAAGCTTTTGGGTGTTCACCAGCAGCAAGTTAGTAGCTGTGATAGTGTATACTATCAAATTATTTTGGTATATATGTTCTGATATATTTAATTTAATTGTGTATATATTATTTGTCATAACATTCAATATTGTCAGATTATTTTAGTATATATGCAGAGATATATTCAACAATATATATATCACTTGCAACAGCATTGAATACTATACTGTTTATTGTTTAACCATAATCAATTAAGAAAGTAATTACAAGAGAAATAAACACTATAATTTTGATAAACTTACAGCTTTGATAAACCCAAATAATGGACCACATTGGATAGGGTTACCTGAAAGGAAACTTGTCACCACGACGATTCCAAATCAAACGAGTAGAATAAGCAGTAAAGCTGTTTACAACCTGTTTTGTTTTTAAGGAAAAGTTTGAAAAATAAATTGGTAGATAAGAAAACTAGCATTACTTATCATTATTATTAATTTCTAGATACTTATTTTGACAATTAATTTGTATCAGTTCTACATGCTTGTTTTGACAATTATAACATAATTTGATGATATATCTAGAAAATGTAATTAAAATACTGCATTTAAAATTTTTATACGTAATTAGAGATGAAGATACATGGTTTTGACAACTTTTTGTATTTAGGGTTCATCATTTAAACATGCAGATATAATTTGCTGTTATATTTTAAATTATGGTAAAATATCGCTTTCAGAAAAAATTGAAGTCCTTAAGGTAAATAAGGAATTAACTGAGAATTAATTCGATTAATATTTTGTATTTTGATGCTGCTGAGAGTAGGCGTGGTAAAAATTATCATGGAATATTATATGATTAAACTGTCAATTGACGGGAGTGTTACTGGAGCAGATACTGCTGCCAACGATGGAAGAATCCGAATGGCTTAATGACCTGCGCACGTGATGATAGTGCAAAAATCTTATGCCCATGAAATGCCCTTTAAAAAATCACACAAATGTGAAAATTCAGAAGCACCTCGAGTAGATGTAGTCTTGATAAGACATTATTAAAGTTTAATAATAATGAAAGTTTACAAGTCATTTTTATTTTTTAATTTGATGAAAGTACTAAAATCATATAAATATAGGCATTTCAATGTTTGCAATCAACAAAATAATATAATTTTATAATTAATTAAAATTGTTTTTTTAAAATTTTGATTTTGAAATTTGAAAATCAATTTATAAATTTGCTAACCAATATAAATTCAATAAAATTTGAATCTTGATAAATTACAATACAACTCGTTTATTAATCATAAAAAAATATAATATAATTTTATAATTAATTAAAATTATTATTTTTAAATTTTAATTGTGAACTTTGAAAATCAATTTATAAATTTACTAACTAATACAAAGTCAATAAAATTTGACTTGATAAATTAGTAAAATAGAACTTGTCTATTAATCACAATAATAAAAAAATGTAACATAAAAAAATTCTCATTTAAAATAGAAAATTAAAATCAATTTATAAATTTACTAACTAATATAAAGTTAATAAAATTTGAATTTTAATAAATTACAATACAACTTAAATTTGAATTTTGATAAATTACAATATAACTTGTCTAATTTTTTTTTGTAAGTGAGTGTGAGTATCTGTATTACTAAAAAAGACTAATATACAAAAAGAGGAACTCCCTGGTCTGCCAAAAAGGAAACAAGCCCAGGGGTTCCAGAGTTGCGTTTTTTTAGATAGCAGAGGGGTATGGCTGGACCGTCACATTGGGAAACCGGTCCAGTCCCATCATATCCAATTTTGACAAGCTAAACATAACAAAACCATAAAAACACAAGACAACAATTAAGACTGACCTAGTAATATTCACTGATCATTGGCTACCCGACGCTAGTCCAGGATTATGAGATTCTTCTTTCCATCTTTCGCCTTGTCCTTGCTCTCCTCCCTTTGGGCCACCATGTGGGTCTTCCTGATCCGAGTTGGTGCTCCATTCCCATTAGCAGGTGTGATGTCCATATGATGAACATAGCACAAGTATAAGTGGAATTGGCCAGCCATTCGCTCCATCTTTTCCTTCTGGTTCTTCTGGTCCTCTGCAATTCGTTTTGTACTAGCGTCCAGGTTGCTGAGGCGACTTAGGATTTTTTTTAGCAATTTTTTATGGGTCTTGTTACCCTTCCGGCTGGCAGATTTCTTTTATGTGCTCACTTTGCCTATTAACATCTTTGTCCGCCACACCATCTCTATTGTCTTATGGTAGAGGGTTTCCCTGGACTGCGTGGTCCCTGGGTCCATTATCCAGTCTGCTTCCTGGCTCAGTTCCTCCCAGGCTTTGCCCTTGCGCTTGGCAGTGATTTCTTTCTCCCACCTAGTGATGGTCGCTTGACCTTTTGGTTCGACCAACGCCTGGAAGGTGCCCTTGGCGTCTCAGGCTGCTTGCTCCATCCTTGAAATCTTTTTATGGCTTATCGGATTTTCGTCCATCTGGGTGTTTCTTTTGACATGTGTTTTCTTCATACGCACCATCTTGGCTGGCTTGTGGCAGTTCTTTCCCCGAATTCTCCTCCTGTTCCTATCTACCCAAGGGTTCCTTCTTGACGGCCCCTTGTTTTTGTGGTGGCTTCCACTGTTGCGCTTTGTCCGACTGCGTCTATTCCTAGTGCTTTGCCTCTTATTGAAATTCTCCTGCTGTGGGCTTGTCCTTGCAATCATGGT
Source organism: Picea sitchensis (assembly GCA_010110895.2). NCBI lineage: Eukaryota > Viridiplantae > Streptophyta > Pinopsida > Pinales > Pinaceae > Picea > Picea sitchensis. The sequence goes on along the minus strand of SNQJ01S0071898.1, from coordinate 27,251 downwards.
CTGTCAGTAGGGGTGGTCATTCCCATCCTTTTTCTCTATCTCGGTATGTGTGACTATGACAGTCCGCTCGTTATCCCTGCGTTGACCATTGCACCTGCTCGTTATGTAACCAACGTTTCTCTTCCCCATACCTATTATTGGAAGGGATGTGACCCTACTGGTGCGTGGTAACATCTTTTGTCCTACGTCACTCATGACCTGCTGAGTCCCATTTGTACTTTTCCCTTCACTAACCCTACGCTTATTCCTACTGATGTGACCTTGATGTTGTACCCCCATCTGTTGTGTGGTCTGATCCCGCATTGTCACTTGTAATTAGGTGTTGGCCATGAAGATTCTGCCCGGATTCGTCGTGCTTGCCTATTGGCCTTGCACCACTCTGCTCGATGTGACCTTCCGTACTTAAGCTTCCGTCACAGTCTTTTGTCGCTAGTTGTGTGCATTTTGTTATGAATTGACCATTTGGGATGTTTCTCCAGGTGGTGTCTAACTCTGATCCTTCTTTGCTAACCCCTTCATTAGCGATTCTATCCGCTAAGCCATTTGCTGACCTACGTACCCAACGTAACTCCACTATGTTCATCTTTTGCAGATGCTCCTGGATTTTTTGTAGGGAGTGTGCCAAGCGCCAGTGTCTCTGAACTTTGCCCACTCTGGTGCCATTTTGGAGTCTCTTCACTTTGTTGATTACCAGAGTGGAGTCACCTTCCACGATACTGTTTGTCATCCTTTCACGACATAGAATCTCGAGGCCGATCTCCAGGGCTCTGAATTCCACTGCGTTGTTAGTTGACTTTCCCATACTCTCGGCGTACAACCGGATTATGTTGCCGCCAATATCCCTTATTACCCCACCCATTCCTGTCATGCATGTGTTTCCTTTTACCGCCCCGTCGAAATTCAACTTAAGGGATCCTGCTGGAGGGGGATTCCAGTTGCGCTCACCTAGTTGGAGTTGCGGTGGTCATCCTATTAATACAACTTGTCTAAATTACTTATGATAAAAAATATAATATAATTTTATAATTAATTAAAATTATTATTCGAATATTGATAAATTATAATAAGGATAAAAAAAATAATATAATTTTATAATTAATTAAAATTATTATTTTTAAATTTTAATTGTGAATTTTCAAAATCAATTTATAATTTTTTTTTTTGTAAGTGAGTTTAAGATCTTGTATTACTAAAAGATGGTTATATTATAAAAAAGGGGAACTCCCTGGTCTGCCAAAAAGGAAACCAGGCCAAAGGTTCCCGAGTTGTGCTTTCTGAAAAAAGCAAAGGGTATGACTAGACTACCACCGTGGGAAACCAACCCAGTCCTACCATATCTAGTTTTTGACAAGATAATCACAACAGACATGAAAAAGAGAAACAAAAAATAAACAGACGCGAGACTGAACCGACTGACTTGTCAATCGACTAACCAGACACTAGTCCAAGATGATGATATGCTTCTTTCCTTCATTAGCCTGGCCCTTGTTCTCCTTCTTTTGGGAGACCGTGCAAGTCTTTCTGATGTGTGCTGGCACTCCGTTCCCGTCGACTAGCGTGATGTCCATATGATGGACGTAGCACATGTAGAGGTGGAATTGAGTGGCCAACCGCTCAATCTTGGCTTGCTGGTACTTTTCTACCTCAGTTAGCAGTTTGGTAATGGTTTCCAAACTACTGAGGCGTCTCGAGATTTCGGTCAACAGTTTCGTGTGTTCCTTGCTGTTCTCCCATATGGTGTCCTCCCTTTCCGAGCTCACTTTCCCAATCAACATCTTTGTTTTCCACGCCATCTCCACCATTTTGTGGTAGGGGGTTTCTTTGGGTTGTGTGGCTCCTAGGTCAGTTACCCAGTCCGTTTCCTGAGTCAGAGCATCCCATGTTTTTCCCTTGCAATTTCTTTGGATTTCCTTTTCCAGATGGTTAATGTTCGCCTTTCCTTTTGGTGCAACCAGGGTGTGAAAGGTACCCTCCATGTCTTTGGTCGTTTATTCCATCCTGGACACCCTTCGGGGATTGTTCTGAATTCCCTTTCATAGGGGGTTCCTTTTACTGTGTGTTCGCTTCATTCGTACCATCCTATCTGGCCTATGGAAGCTCCTTTGCTGGATTCTCAACATGTTTCCTACCCTTGTGTCTGTGGTGTCTCTTGTTGTTGCGCTCTTCCGTTTACAACTATTTCTACGGTTTCTTCTCTTATTGAGATTTCCCTGCTGCGGTCTTGTCCTTCCAGGCATAGTCTGCATGTAGAGGTGAACCTTCCCGTCCTTTTTCCCGGTCACGATACTTATGCTCATGATTACTCCACCGTTATCCTTGTGTGGGTCCTTGCCCCTGCTTGCTTGGTATCCTACTGAGCATCTCCCCGTACCTGTTCTTTGGTGTGGTGGGTCGATACTGGTTCTTGTCAATTTCTCTTGCCTTACGTCATTTGCTGCCTGTTGTTTGTCGTCGATACTTTCCCATGGTATTTCCCCGCAAATCTTATTGTTGACATGACCTTGTTGCCCTAACCTCGCCTGTTGTATAATCTGATCCTACATTGTGATTGGTGGTCAAGTGTTGGCCAGTCATTTCCTGCCTGGGTCTTATAAGTCATCCCCTGGGCCTTTTGCTGTCCTCCTCGATGTGACCTTCCTTGCTTAAGTTGTTGTCACAATATTTTGTCACTAGTTGGAGGCATTCCATTCTTAATTCACCTTCCAGGATGTTGTGCAAGGTAGTATCTAGTTCTAGTCCTTCCTTGCTAATCCCCTCGTTAGCAATTTTGTCTGCCAAGCCATTTGCTGACCTGTGCACCCAACGCAACTCCACTGTGTTAATCGTTTGCAGATGCTCCTGGATTTTTTGTAGGGAGTGTGCCAAGCACTAGTGTCTCTGTACTTTGCCCACTCTGGTGCCATTTTGGAGTTCCTTCACCGTGTTAATGACCAAGGTGGAGTCACCTTCCACGATAGTGTTGGTCATCCTTTCGCGAATTAGAATTTCGAGACCGAGATCCATGGCTCCAAATTATGCTGCATTGTTGATTGAGTTTCCCATACTCCCAGGGTACAACCAGATTATGTTTCCACCACTATCTCTTATCACCCCTCCCATCCCTGTTATTCCTGGGTTTCCTTTTTTCGCCCCGTCAAAATTTAACTTGAGGAACCCTACCAGAGGTGGTGTCTAGTTGTTCTCTCATGATTGGAGTTGTGGTGGCCGTCCTACCCATGTGCTGTTGCGCCCGTCTTTTAGGTGGAAGACTTCCAGGATGCGGGAGTCCTGGCCTGTGGGTTGCGCTTTTCCAGTCTTGCAGTTGTGGCTCTGCACCGTTTCTCGTATTTGAGAGATTATTGCTTCCTTGAGTTTCCCTTTCGGAAGGCTTTCGTTCCTGAAGATGCGCTGGTTCCTTTCTTTCCATATTTCCCATATGATCATCCCTGGCATGAGATTCCAACAGAGGTTCACCATTTCATTTTTGCTATAACTCTCATTCCAGTTATTGATGGTTGCGCTGATGTTACCTCGGGTCATGTTGGACTGGCGAAAGATGCTTGCCGCCCAATCCTAGATCTCTGCCGTATAATTACATTCATCGAGGAGGTGATTCGTTGTTTCTTCCTTTGATTGACAAAGGTGGCATCGTGATGGGCTTATGAAACCCCTTTTCCTGAGGTTTTCCCATGTTAGAATTCGGTTGTGAAGTACTAACCACTTGAATATTTTGATTTTTGTCCATTGGGGGTTGTCCCATATCTTTCCCCACTATTGCACCAGATCTTCTTGGTCCTGGGCCGTGATGTAATTCTGAGCTTATTTTAAGTTGAATTCTCCACCTTTTTTCCTGCCCCATCTTAGTTGGTCCTCTTCTTCTGAGACTACAATTTTCCTTTTCGCCAATTCCTCCTCCACCTCTTTCGCTATTGTTGCAATCCGATCTCTATTTTTTGGATTGAGTTTGTCCCAGATCCTCCATCTGTCGCGGTCATTTTCTTGTTTCCAATAGTCATGGACTTTTATTTTGCCTTGCACTGTCATCTCCTGTTTGTGTTCCTCCCTATTCGGATTTTCCATTCTTGGGTCCTGTTTGTTAATGTTTATGCCATTATTATAGTTCTTTTCATTTCAATAGATAAGAGCATCATAGGAACAAGATCACTGAGAAATACACATTCACAAGAGACACAACATTTATCCCGGGAAACCCTCTAGGGGAAGAAAACCCAACAAA
>SNQJ01S0071898.1:0-23025 GCA_010110895.2 Picea sitchensis | reverse complement strand
TTGGACCTTGGTTTTGCTATATTTTACACTATTGAAATAGACCCTTTTTGGCCATTTTACTCCTTCATTTCCACCTTCTCAAACCTATATTACCATATTACCTCATTTTTGTAAGGGATGCACTATGAAGAGCTTTATCAGGTATAATTGGGTATTTCTTTATAATTGCCAATGATTTTGATAAATACTTAGATTAGAACTCGTTTTGCCTAATGTTGCTACCGAAAAGTACAAATTCATGTAGCTAGGTTTTATAAATCTGGTAATAGCTCGTCGATTTGCATAGCAGCACTGTTCATATCAGAATCGACAACATCGGTTTTATTCTTAGGCGTACAAAGATGGTTTCCTTGCTATTAAAGCAATCCCAACTTCACTGCAGAGATCATTAGCCATTGGTGAAAACTGGAGTCAACATAATCTGAATTGATAGGTTCCAACACCATAGAACGAATTTCTTGTGTGTCCCAAATCATGAAATTCGTAACAGTGGATACGAATACTCAATTCTCCTTGTGATGATCAATTTAGCACTACCATGTACATCCCCTGTTCCAATTTAAGCATGGCTAATTACATATGGTTCCATATCTGAAAATTGAGGGATCTAGCGTTATCCAATGAAATGCTTTCCCTTCTGTATTGAAACTATTATAAAAGGAAGCAACATAATTACATGTTGCGGGGGGGAGCTTTTGATAGCAGGAGACATAGACAAAAGGTCTTGATGTTGTAACTTGTTGATACTCTTTCAGACTCAATACAAAATCCCTGATGTTTCATTTCGTGTGTTGATAACTCGTTAGCATTGTGTTTATTTTTGCATCATATGTTGAGCCAAGAGGGGGTCCTAAATTCGGTATGTGTTGTATCAATTGTTAATTTAATATTTAGCTTTCATCTTTTATTTCTTCTATTTTCTTGTTATTCAATCTTTAATTTAGTGTGATTCCATTTCTAGTTTTAATTAATACAAGTGTGATGATTTTAGCCATAGGAGCATCCACTTAAATTGTTATTCAATGACTTGAATGGATTGTTGCATAAACACTCATCAAGAACAAAAGATGGTAATGTTTTATAAATATGTAATTCCTATAGATTCCAATTCAAGTGAACGATGCACAATTGTATTGTTAGATAGTTAGTTGATTTGCATTTGTGTAATATGTAGTTGCAAGAACATCCACTTACATATTTATCCACCGAGTTAAGGTAGTAATTACAGGAACACTATAAAGTGAAAGATTTCAATGTGAGGATTTATAAAAATGCAATTCCAATAGATATTGATTATAGTGATTGATGTCCTCTTGCATATGCTTAGAGAGTTTATATATTTCATTTGATTTGACTCTTAGTTTACTAGTGGTTTGAAGCTTTCTAAATGCATTCCTTACAGTAGGCTCCGATCATGCACATATTGTGTTTGCATCTCATTGTCTCTGATTGATAATTCAAATGTAACACAATTTATCTATATAAATTTCCTTGCATTTTTGGCATCGTTATCGGGGAGATGCTAAAGGGAATAGAATATTGGTAGTTTGGTTCTTTAGTTCTTTCGTTTTTATTTTTTTGTTTTTGCATATTATTTTTGTTTCACCAACATTTATGACTTGGAGCAGGAGAAATGGTAAGACAAGAGATAAGAACCAACGCATTCACTTTAGTGAGTTTCTTTGATACCTCGTCATGTTGGTATAGTGTGTTTTCTTGATTTAAGCGTGTTTTCTTTTAGAGTAATGATTCATGAAAAGAAGAACCTCACTTATGCTAAAGGATAACTTGGTGACAACAAGGTCTTAGAAGCATGAGGTGTTCAAACACATGGTCATTACTAAGATTGATTAAAATTGCTTTGAGTGTAGTGTGTTTCATTTCTGCAGTTAATTTCATTCATCCCTTTAGTATTAAGGGTAGATTTCTTGGACAATTTTTCAAAGTATTCTAACTAAAGGTGTTGTAAAAACCTCCATCCATTTCTAAACAAGAACTCTAGAACCAGCAAGAAAAATTTAAGGATGCTTAAGAATTTGTTGAGTAAAGGAGGGAATGTAACCACAAGGATCTTCTCAAACCCTTGTCCAAAGTTTATAATTCTAACTAGGGATGAGTCTGTGTCTCAAGAAGCAATACAAGAGCAAAGGATGCATGAGAAGCTTCCACAAGAGGCGGATCTAGAATTTTTTTCTATAACTTATCCTTATAACCACCAGAAGGAGAACAAAGAGTCACAGACAATATCCGATGAAGAGCAGACACTAGAGCCATAGATTGAAGAATTTATTGCATGTTTATCACCATATCCTTTGTGCATTTAGGAGTGTAAGGGGTAAATTGCAAAGGAACTTTGTTGCATTACAAAGGAAGACATACAAACCATTTCCAATGAACAAGACAGCTACGAGAACATGGACTACATTGAATCTTGGTTCCAATCAATCACCAATCGGCAGTACCTGATCCAGGTGGATATTGGTGGCCACCCACCTATTCCAACCGACTCCTCTTGTTTGTTATTAGTTCAACACGTTCTTTTGTACTTCTTTGTAATTGTGGGTTCTACACTTCTGTGGATGTCTGAAGCCCTACACATCTTCCAGGTGGATCCTGGTGGCCTCTCACGTAATCCAACTAGCTTATTTTGTATGTTTTCATGCTAGCACATCTTGTTGTACTTCCAGGGTTGTTTTGTAGCCCTAAACGGTGCTTTGTTGGCTCGCCATAGTCAAATTGTGGGCAGAGTCAGATTTTGGTGGTGTAATGTGTATTTCTCTGAAAGGCCTTTCCAATGGGCTATCACGTGCCTAAAACGGAGGTCGTATGCAAAAATTACGACCTCGGGAAGTTGAGGTACCAACTTACCCATAGGGGCCCACATGACTTTTGGTGTTTCACCTCCTAGGGTTAGGTTTTTGGATGTATAGGGTTTTGGAATTCATGAGTAATATCAAAAAGGCCTCTGGAGCCTCATTGTAATCATTCTGCTCATACGGATCCGTGTAGCAGCCACATCTCTTCTCAGAGATAGCTACCACCATTCGAGCAAGTGTTTTAGTTGTACAGTTTTACAGTTTCAACCTATTTCATTTATTCAATAGAAGATATTCTTCACTGGATATATGTGTTGTTCTTCATATCTCTGTGTTTATTGTATTCAGTCTGTTAATCAATTTGTTCTGCTCCTAAATCTGGATCAGTGGTATTAGAGCAGTCTGTTCTTCATTTACTTTTCTTCGTGCATGTCCACGACAAAATATGGGTACAAGAAGTTGGGACTAGGACCAATCGAATCGTTGTAAGATCGAGCGCACACAGCTCGACAACAACCCATGGGAGACGAAAAGAAAGATGATGGAGTAGGAGATCATTTTAAAATGTTGCTCGAGGAATCCCTTGCATGACAAAGGAATGAAATGATGGACAACTTTGTGGAGATCCTTTGGCAGATGCCCATAGGAGAAGCATCTTCATCAAGCGACCATGCAACCCCCTTCAAGGTACAAATAAATTTTGATATTCCATTACTTAAAGTTCTGATAGATGTGGATGGTGTAGATAAATGGTTGAATCTGCTCGAAGGGTATTTTTTCAGTCCATAATTTTTTCGATAGGGAAAAGATTACTTTTTCACTCCTCAAGGCCTTCCCCATGTTAAGGACTGGTGGGACACTTACTCTGAGCAAAGGGCCATAGAGGAATCTGCAATATTTATGGTTGCCCCTACATGGGATTCCTTTCGAGATGCCATTAAAGAACAGTAATATCCTGTTGGAAGCTACGAGGACCAGTACACCAGATGGACCATGCTGCATCAAGAAAGGGACCAGATAGTACAAGATTTCACCAATATTTTCCATACCCTCTGCACCAAATTGGGTATCAAATACTCGGAGCAACATCTAGTGCTCAAATACTTCACATGTTTGCATAGATACATTCAAACAGAAATGGAGTTTCTGGACATCACCTCATTGGGTACGGCTTATAGATACGTTGTCAAGATCGAACAAAAATTTAAGCAGAAGAGGCGAGAGTTTGGATCTACAAACTTCTCACAGTCGAAGCAGGTCAAAGGAGGCCCCAACCCACACAGCAAGGGACAGAGCAAAAATGGCCACTCTCAGGACAACCAGTCAGTACAACCATTCCAAGCCGCAACACAAGAAGGGCAATGAGAAGATGAAGAAGGACACACGAAAATGGTGTGAGTGCCATAAAATCCCTTGGCACAAAACTGAAGAATGTCGCTCCAAGCAGTCACTCGTGGTAGAGCTAAAGGCTTCCAAGGCAGAGGCCGATTCTGATTCTCAATCAAATCCCGAAGGAGGGAAGCGGATTATCAATGATGAACCCAATGCCACTTTCGCTACCACCAAAGTCTGGTCAAGTGAACCAAAAGAACTAGAGGAGGGGAACGCCTCTTTCACTCACAAATGTGGGTAAAGGGGGCTCCGCTTCATTTCATTGTTGATAGCGGCAGTCAGAAGAACATGATTTTAGTAGAGGTCGTCAAGCGGTTGGACCTGCCAATGACACCGCACCTGCAGCCCTACACCATCAATTGGCTTCGCCAAGGAAGAGATCTATGTGTCAGCCAACAGTTTTGTCTTCCCTATGGCATCAAACCTTTCAAAGATGAGGTATTGTGTGATATTGCTCCTCTTAAAGTTTGTGATGTTCTTTTAGGACAACCATATTTGTGGAAGTGTCATGTTGTGTATGAGTCTAGACCCTGCAGTGTTATTATTTCTTTGGGTAGACAATTGTACAGGATACCAGAGGTAGAGCCGCCTACCGTTATATCTTTAATCTCTGCTAAGAAACACAGTAAGGTCATTTCACAGACTAGGAAGTTCATCTTCTTTGTGATTCGTTCTCATAGTAAGCAGAAGGTCACTACCACATTTGTGGCCTCTACACAAAGCCTCTATTTGCAGCAGAAGCAAGTGGATGAGATCGTGGAAGAATATAGAGATGTCTTCTCCTCACCCACCAGGGTACCGATGCACTGCCAAGTCAAGCATCCAATTGATCTGACCCCTGGTGCACCTCTACCTAATGGACCATTCTATCATCACTTGCTGATGGAAAATGACGAAATCATATGTCAAATCCAAGAGCTTCTTCAAAAGGGGCACATCATACCCAGCTCCTCCCCTTCTGGAAGCCCGATTGTACTGGTGCAGAAGAAGGACGATACTTGGCGACTCTGCATTGATTACAAAGCCTTAAACAAAATCACAGTCAGGAAGTGGTACTCAATTCCCGGGATTGGTGACCTTCTTGACCTACTCAAGGAGGGGAATTTCTTCAGCAAGATTGACCTCAAGTATGTCTACCACCAAATTCCCATCGAACCAATTGATGTATGGAAGACAACCTCCAAATCTAAAGAAGGTCTCTTCAAATGGCTGGTCATGCCCTTTGGCTTAACAAATGCACTAGCCACTTTCATGAGGTTGATGGATGATGTATTGAGACCCTTCACCAACTCTTTTGTGGTGGTATATTTGGATGACATCCTCATCTTCAACAGAACTTGGGAGAATCATATGTGGCATATTCAGCGGGTTTTGAGCACTCTGCAGCAGCACAAGCTATATGCCAACTTGGAAAAATGCTCTTTTGGCATGAACAAGGTCCAATACTTGGGCTACATTGTTGATGAGCATGGGGTACATGATGATCCAGCTAAGATCCAAGTCATCCGTGACTGGCCAGCCCCAACCACACTAGTTGAGATTCAAAGCTTCTTGGGACTGGCCAACTTCTACCGACAGTTCATGTTGGGATTCTCCCATATTGCATGGCCTCTCTTCCAGGTGACCAAGGGCGGTGGCGGGGCCAAGTTCGTGTGGGAGAAGGAACAACAACGAGCATTCGTTGATATGAAGCAATACTTGTGCTCAACTCCAGTACTCTCATTTCCTGATCTGCAGCAATCGTTCGAGATTGAGACTGATGCATTTGACTATGATATAGGCACAATTCTCACTCAGCATGGTCATTCGGTGGCATACCATAGTGAGACACTATCAGATATTGTCCGGAAATACTCCACCTATGACAAGGAAATGTATTCCATTGTACAAGCATGTTGTCAATGAAAAAATTACATTCTAGGCAAGGAGACGATCATCCACACTGATCACAAGCCTCTGTGTTTCATACAGACACAGGGGAAATTGTAGAACGACCACCATCAGAAGTGGTCCAACTACCTACAACAATTCCATCTCAACATCAAGTATAAGACAAGGATCTCAAATCGCGTCGTTGACTTCCTCAGTCGACCTCCCGTGGCTGCACTCACCACTGTGCTCCATTCTTGTGGACATGAGGCAATTGAGTGGCCCCAACTTTATCAGCAATATCCGGACTTCGCCACCACCTATCAACTCTTGGGTACAGACACGACTGTCATCGATTTTCACATTCAGGATGGACTATTATGCCATCTAGGCCATCTTTGTGTTCCTACAAGTGAGCGTGTAAAGCTGATTTGGGAAGCCCACTACAGTCGGATGGCAGGACATTTCGGCATGGAGAAAATTGTGGTCATTTTTCATAAACACTTTTATTGGCCAAAATTTCGACAGGACGTTAGCAAGTACATCAGATCTTGCACTGTATGTGCCATTGCCAAGCCACCCATCAAGAAGCAAGGCTTATACACCCCTCTTCCTACTCTCGAGAAGCCTTGGGAATAAATCTCAATGGATTCCATGTCTAGCCTTTCGTCCACCAAGCAAGGCAATGACTACGTATTTGTGGTCGTTGATCGGTTTTCGAAGATGGCCATCCTCACAGCCTGCAAGAAGAATATCACAGCGGCAGATACTTCCAAGCTCTTCTTCGAACGAGTGTGGGTCCATTTTGGGATACCACAGCCATCATCTCCAACCAGGACATCAGGTTCCTCAACACATTTTGGTCGATTCGCTGGTCACTGTTGGACACCAAGCTCACTAAATCCATTGCTTCCACCCCCAAACAGATGGACAAATTGTGGTCGTCAATCGGACGATTATGCAAAACTGTGCATGTACAACTCTAATCATCCATGTACGTGGGATGAGAGTCTCCCATATGCTCATCACAGTTACAATAGGGCTCTCCATAGCTCCACCGGCCATAGCCCATTTCAAGTGGGGTTGGGATTCCAACCCTTGGGTCCCATTGATGTTTCATTACCTCTTGCCACCATATAGATAGACTCTTCCCATGTTCATTCTAAGACCGAGAAAGCCACCAGATTCATTGAGCGGATTCAGCACATCCGCCAATAGGTCCAGGAGATTTTGCAAAAATCCAATGCTAAGTACAAGTAGCACCATGATCAACACATGGTATCGCACCAGTTTCAGGTTGGAGACAAAGTCTGGTTACATTTGCAGAAGGAGCGTCTCACAAGGCCCCATTGGAAGCTCCGCCCACTTCGCTATGGGCCTTACATTATCACCAAGTTTGTGGGTAGCAATGCTTTTGATCTCAACACTCCACCCTTCCTTGGTCTGCACCCAGTGTTCAATGTGGACCTCCTTCGGCCATATTTTCCGCCATTATTGGACACCTCAGAGATCGCAAAATAGCTGACACCAACAAATCTCAACCCTGACTGCATGGAACAAGCATCCACTAATCAGATACTGGACACACATGTGAAGAGCACTCACCAGCAGCGGATCCAGCTTTATCGGGTTGTCAAGGCACGGCAGTTCCTACACCAAGGCAAGTGGTTCACCCGGGGAAAAATCCAGCAGAAGTTTCCTCACCTAATGGGGGAACTCAACGCAATGGAGACTATTTCTTCCTAAGGGGGGAGGATTGATCCAGGTGGATATTGGTGGCCACCCACCTATTCCAACTGGCTCCTCTTGTTTGTTTTTAGTTCAGCATGTTCTTTTGTACTTCTTTGTAATTGTGGATTCTACACTTTTGGGGTTGTTTGAAGCCCTACACATCTTCTAGGTGGATCCTGGTGGCCTCTCACCTAATTCAACTAGCTTATTTTGTATGTTTTCATGTCAACACGTCTTGTTGTACTTCTAGGGTCATTTTGGATCCCTAAACAGTGTTTTTTTGGCTCGCGGCAATCAAACTATAGACAAAGTCAAATTTTGATGGTGTAATGTGTAGTTCTCTGAAAGACCTTTCCAACGGGCTATCACACACCTAAAACGAAGGTCATATGCAAAATTTATGACCCCGTGAAGTTGAGGTACCAACTTACCCATAGGGGCCCACATGACTTTTGGCATTTCACAACCTAGGGTTAGGTTTTTGGATGTCTAGGGTTTTGGCATTCATGATAATATCAAAAAGGCCTCTGGAGACTCATTATATTCATTATTCTCAAACGGATGCGCGTAGCAGCCACATCTCTTCTAAGAGATAACTACCACCATTCGAGCAAGTGTTTCAGTTCTGCAGTTTTATAGTTTCAACCTATTTCATTTATTCAATAGAAGATATTTTTCACTAGATATTTGTGTTGTTCTTCATATCTCTGTGTTTATTGTATTTATTTTGTTAATTAGTTTGTTCCACTCCTAAATCCGGATTAGTACCACTCCATTTTTCAACATTTCTCAGCACCATATCCAATTGAGCAGTTGGCCTCTCATATCCTAGTATTCATTGAGGTACACTCTTTAGGTTTGGATATGAGTACACTTGAAATCCTGTTACGTAAATGGATGCATTGGAAGTATTCCTACACTTGAGAAAATAGATTTTTTTTAGAGTAGGATAAGGTAGAGAAATAAATAAATAAATAAAATAGTAAAGATAAAATAAGTCTAGTTGTGAAAACCAGGATACTAGCGCAACTAAACATGAATTTTGCTTGAAAACCAAGTATATGGTTGGAAAAATTCACAATAAATTCCGCATAATGATGTTGGTTCAAACTTTCATGTGTGGTTCTTCAAATCATTTTTGGTTCGATGCTTGTGTGGGATGATGTGGGATTCCCTAAGGCCCTCCTTCCAACAAATCTTGTCCCATCAACCTTAGTACCTTATCTAAGATAAATATTAGAGATATTTTATAGTACCTTGGGACTTGCATACATTAACGGCAGGGCTCCTCGCTGTCAACAGTGGGAATCCATCAATGTCTCATGATAGATAGATTATGCAGGTGACTCGACTACAACACATCTAATTGTACCTGTCATAATGTACCTCGGTACCTTGACACTCATTTTCATTAACGGTGATTTGTCTCGCGTTGGTTATCAATATTCATTAATGATTGATAATCCAATCAATGATTTCCATGTTCGACTCCAAAACATTTATTCACATGGATGGAGTTGTACAAAAGTTTGGATATGGATGAAGACTATATAGTTTCATTTGCACCAGATTTCTTGTAGCATTGTTCCAATAAAATCAAAATTCAGTTCATGTAATAACAAATTAAATTCAATTCCAGCAGTAGATCAACAAGCTTTCCAGCTATGGGTCTCATTAATAAGAGGGTACAAAGGTTCCAGTTCTAGATTTCACTCTCTGTTCATTCAACCAAAAGAAAGACAACAACATGATTATGGATTCAGGTATGATGTGTTATTTTAAGAGATCTGGCTTCTATATTACTTAGCAACAACAACACCATTAATGATCGTTTCTAGGAGTTGCTAGTCATTACCATATTTCCTATAACAGGAGTTGCTAGTCATTACCAGATTTCCTGTAACAGATGGTAGTTCCCAGATTTCCTGTAACAGATGACAGTTCCTAGATTTCTTGTAACAGACGACAGTTCCCAGATTTCCAATAACAAGCTAGTTATTACCAAACTTCTAATTGTTACCAGAATTCTTCTCACTGGATTTTCAAGCAACAATTCATCATTGAGGGTCTAATCCCTTGGTGACATGTTCAATTTCAGTGTCCCAGCTGACAAGGTAATTCAGAGACCCTTTTTACAAACCATGAAGGTCAAATTCTGCAACAAGATAGGTGTCTTGTCCTAGATTTGTTTCACTTCATACCTATGATCTAGCATCATAGACTTGAAGATTCCTTAAGTGTCACCAACAATGAGAGATCTCTCAGACTCGGTTTCAAAGATTTTGCTCAAAAGTTTCACTTTGCTTAAAAAAACATTAGCATGAACAGGTAATTAGAGGTAAACCTTTTCTTAATCTAATTATTTGTCATTAACTTGGGAATTTATAAGAAATCTTGTTTACAAGGTCCCTATATTTTCGATCACATAATATCATCCTATCCTTTCATCATAACCGATTTCTTGCAATAAATTACTACATCTAAGTTGATTATATTTCCCATTGTATATCGCATCATGTCATACGTAGCAATCATGATCGATGACAACTTAAACCTTGTTATCCTTCCCTTGACATGATTACACACGATCTATTTTGAATCAATGAAACTAATCACAAGTTTCATTCATCATTTTGTTCCATACACACTTGAACTTACAAACCCTATATCATATACCAACATGTCGTCCTAACAGTGTCGAATAACTCAGATACAAAGGATTCCAATAGATCTCTCACATGACAAGTATTCAATTATGAGTCGGAGATGTGTTATTCGGCAAAAACCGAATGGCATTGAGTTTTTTGAAGCCTAACATGAGTGCAAGCAGATGTTTCAAAAGGTGGGGTGGTTGTCATTTTAAAAACTTCAGGGGTATAGCAATAAAGTAACAAGAGCATTTGTCGAAATTTTCGATGGACCAATGTTAAGATCAACAAATTGACATTTGAAGTCTCTGAGGATTCAATTGTTGATGTGTTGACGTTTGAATCCGTCGGGACCAAAACGACAACCTCATGAGGATATAAATCCCCCTACATTTTTAGAGAGGTGGTACTCCTCTTTCTCTTATATATGTGTGTGTGTGTGTGTGTGTGTGTGTGTGTGACCATGATATAGTCCAATCTCTAATGCTCAATAAAAATAAAAAGTTTTGAAAAGTAAAGAGTATTTATAAAAGAGAATTCCTAAGAAATGCACCAGGAATCTCACACATCACACACTACAGCAAATAAAAATATCCTCATATCCATCATAGTTGAAATAAATATTTTGATCACATCAAAATAAAAGAAGATGGCCCATTTGCATGAGAGAACTTTTATAGAGTAATACTTATAGAGCTCAAAAGAATATTATGATAGATCAATTTCAAATACTTTATACTCAAGACTCAGAGTTATAAAATACAGTCAAAATTGATCTCGAATTAGTTCTCTGGGATTTGTCAAAATTAATAATGTTTGTTATAAAACATTGAAATTAAAGGTGTTTTTTCCAATGGAATGGGATTGGGGCTCTCGTGGACCATAAAGCAAACATGTACAAGAAAGTAGGAAATAGAAAGAAAAACGTGGATGGATGTCAAACAGTAGAATTATGATGGTATCTCTCCCTTCATTTGCTTGATGTTGTTTCTTTTATACCCTTGCTTGTGGCAGTTTGGTTACCGGTCATAACTGCTTCTGTTGGTATTTCAGAAATCTTGGCAATTGAGTTGTTTAACCATTCTTGAATAAAAGCCCTTAATGGGGCAACGGTTACTTCTTGTTTTACTTTAACATTAACAACTCCTTTTCGATTTCTCTAAGATCAATAGATAATTTTGCACTGCATTCTCAATATCTTCATTTTTATTGTTGTGCTCGACAAGCCAGTTGTCAATATCATCATGTGTGAATTCAATCATGTTATCAAACTTTTCAGTTGATGCCCTTTTTAATTCTTCAACTTTCCCTTTGAAATGTTGTCGAGTCATGAGCATTGAATTTGAGATATATTTAGGGTTCGAGACTTCAACCGTAGTGTCATAGATATCTAAATCAAGAATTTTTTAGTATGCTTCCATCTTCCTTCTTGATATATCAGTCAATTGGGTTGACAGTGCTTTCAATACATTGATTCTTTCAATCCAGCAAGACTTTAGTTGTTTGATGCGGCTCAGAGAAGGTAAATTTTCTTGCTTTCTCAATTGCTCTATCATTGTCGAAACCTTCATAGCAAACATCACAACTCCATCTGTATGAAAACCTTCATCATTTTTCAAATCTGTATTCAAGTATTCCCTCGTGTTTTGAATTCTCAAACCAAGAGAGGCAAAGCTTTTTGCCATATCCCATAACTCTAAAATCAATGACATTATTTTCTTAATATTTTCTTCGACAAAATGTCAAGTGACAATGATCAAATTTGAAATTCCTTTGACTCTAGCACTTGACTTTGGGGTTTCTTGAAAAAAAAATATGGGACAAGTCATGGCAACGGGGGAAGCCAGAATAGGTGGAGGCATGAGGGTTGCTTCCAATTCTTTAATTTTCTCTTTCAAGTGAGCATTTTCTTCCTCCACACTTGCAATTGAAACATCAAGTGCATCCCCTATAACTTTATGAATAGATGACAATCTAGAAGGCAACATATTTCGTGTATCAATGGTGGACCGTAGCTTCCTGCTTTTACTCTTCGTAGTTCTTTCAAAGACTAGTTTCTTGGATTCCCTATCAAAAGAGGCATTTTGTACAGCAAAAGTCTCTTCATCAGAAAATGTCTCCTCCTGGACCATGAGCGCAGAAATATGTTGTACATTTTCTCTAGCTGGTACTTCTACATCTCAGAATGTGATATTTTCAATATCCACATCCAAGTCCATATTATACAATAACAAATAATTTTCTAGTGCATGTGTTTCTTCTCCCTCCTGCTGTGGATTAGTCCTTTTTCTTTTAATTTTTAAATTGTGAGGGTTCTCCACGTTCCCCTTAGGAGGGTTTCTTTCTTCGTCATCCACTAAATTGTTACTCTGTATTTTTCTTGTGTGTGATGTCTTGGGCTGAGGATTTGCCTTTGGTAGAGAACTTCTTCAAGAAACAGCTGGTGACTAAGCATTTTTCTCACTTGAAGGCTTACCTCTTTCCTTATGATTCTTTGTGGTACTTATGACAGTTTCTATATCTCTGGAGTCTCTATCGACTTCTTGATTATTAGGGTTATGGCTACCATTCTCCTCTTCTCCACTTATGGTTGAATTTATGAGTGCAGGGTTGAGCCCAACTGAAATCAAATGATTGTAAAAAAGATGACTAGGGTCAAAACCCTTGATTTCCTCTACATATCTTACGTTGGAATGGTCGAAATAAGCAACATATTTGTCAATCTTGGAAATTCCTCTGCGAATAATTTCACCAACTTTCCATGGGAGAGGTATGAACTATTTTTTTCTTTTCTCAGAAAAGGTGTGAAAACATAATTGTATTGTCCAACTACTTTAATAATAAACAACTTATCAGATATATAATATGGAAGAAAAATAGGTTTTTCGATAGAGCAGAAAACCTTGATGATATTGTAATCCTCCATTTTTTCAAGAATTCCTTTCCCTTTTAGAAAAGTTGACACTTACAATGAGAGCTGGGAAGTGTCTTCCCCAAATAATAGCTTCTTGAACTTAGACACAAAATCATAATATATTTCATAGAAATGACGGTTGACTCTTTGCCTCCATAAAACTTGATACCACATGGTCACAGGGTCCACCTTTACTTTCACTCTTCGGGCAATATTTAAACCCTCAAAAGTATGACAATAGGTAATAGCAAGAATCAAATAAGATGACATATAAAACTTCTTCTCAATCTTGAAATTTGTCAATTGTGAAGTAATTTCATTTGAAATAATCTTCGCCCAGTCGAAGATTGTGTTTTCATGAACTACGAAATGCAATATATACAATGTCAATCGAGGAATAGTTTATGTAGAGCCTTGGCCAGTAATTCGAGTAAATAACTAGGAAATTTATTTATAAGGATTTTTTAAAGAACTTACTTCAATCCTAGATATATATTTAGGCATCGATGCATGTTCATGCAAATATTCTTGAAGAAGTTCGATTCCATTATTTTTGCTTTTTAGAAAATTTCTAGCTTCCTCCCCTTTGTAAACCAGGTTCGGCTCTGACAATTTCAACATCTCTCTAAATATTGAAGGTGCCAAGGAAACGGGAGAACTCCTCTGCAATGTGATGACCCTTTTGTTCTGGATAAACTTGTCGATGCACCAGGTGACAATGTCCTTGCATTCAAAGACTTCAGGGATGCAACCTGCGAGAACTATCCTTGAAGTCCACACCTTGTTGTTTTCTTTACCCAGTAGATTTGAATAGTACTAATATAATTGGGACCAATAATAGTTCTGGTCTTCTCTAGCGATGAGGTTCAAAGTATCTCCACAAAACTGTTGTTTTCTCATGACTAACTTTGCGAAGCTAGCAAGCTTCTCTTGTAATATTACTTTACACAGTAAAATGATTTTAAGTTAGATTTTATTTTTATGGAAACATTAACTTGAAATAAATATGACTAGCCTCGATATAAGCACCATTAATTAATGGCCATTTCATAAATGAATTTAGTAGTTAAGTTTGTAAGGACAACATTAAACGTGACATCGATAAATGTGAAGGAAGGGACACGTGATGGTGGAGAGTTGGAGTGAGTAATTAGAATGGAAAAGCAAGTCCGCAAGTCCAAAAGTTTGAATAGATGAAATGGATAAGTATTGAAATATGTTGGGCAGACTGCGGGAGAGGTGGAGGTATAACATGTAGGTCTGCAAGTCTGAAAGTCTGAAAGTACGCAATGCCAAAATAAACTAAGTGTTGGGCGGACTGATATATCGGTAAAGGGAACATAATACAAGTCTGAAGGTCTGCGGGTGTGAATTTCCTCGAACATACTAAAATGACTAAGTGTGGTAATCTTGATACAACAAAGAAAAGGGGGAAAAAAGGGGAAGAAGAGGGATTCGGGAAGGGAAATTATAGAAGGGGAAGAGAAAAGGTAAAAATGGGCAAATAGAAAGAAAAGGGGAAGAACAAAAGGGTTTCAACATGATGCTACTGGATTACCACAGGATGGTGAGCACTAGCTCAAGAATATGTGATTGAAGAATAAATTTTGGGAACAGTTCTTGTGCCACTCAAAGAAAAATCCAAATTGGGAAAAAGGCATCCCCCATTTGTGAATAAAAGAAGAATGGAGAGATATTATTTTCACTATCCATAAGTATTTCACATGCGAGGAGTCTTACTAAAATGGCAACATCTCCAAAACTAGTGATCGAGGATGGCACCCCAAGTCCTATGTATTTTTTATTCAGAAATTAATAAGTATGTTTCTTATCGGGATGTATTTACTTAGCCAGTAAAAAAAGATGTGCATTCTAGTCATGTACATTCTCTTATTTCCTCAAAATTGAAGAAGAAGGATTAGGAAATTAGGAAATTAAAAGCATAAATGACAGAATTCAAGATTTTGGACTGTTATATCAAACATGAAAATGAGATCCTAAAAGTGCTCAGCTTTGTCAGGAAAATGAGTGCTTGGGGTTTGAAAACAAAATATTGTTTAAGAGAACACAAAAAGATGAAGTGGAAGAAACACAGGTTAAATATAAGAATTATAGCACAACAAAGGAGGCGACCATTTTTCCACCTTTATCCTCTAATATTGACATTCTTATTGTTGTAGTAGCCTATGCTTGATTCAAATGGATTAAACACAGTTTTGACAAAATTTTAAGAAATTTTGAAAACAATCTTCTAATAGAGCTCAAAACAATTGCATGAGGACATGTAATGTCTCGGGTGTGGGGGAGATGTTGGGCCTTAGTTTTGTTGTATTTTACAATGTCATATAAACCCCTTTTGGCCATTTTACTCCTTCATTTCGACCTTCCTGTATATATTACCATATTACCTCATGTTTGTAAGGGATGCACTATGAAGAGCTTTATCGGGTATTAATTGGGTATTTCTTTATAATTCCCAATGTTTTTGATAAATACTTAGATTAGAACTTGTTTTTCCTAACGTTGCTACTGGTAAGTGCACATTCTTGTATCTAGGTTTTATAAATCTGGTAACATCTCATCGATTTGCATAGCAACACTGTTCCAAATCATAATCAACGACGTGAGTTTTATTCTTAGGTATACCAAGATGGTCTCCTTCCTATTAAATTGATCCCAACTTCATGGCAAAGATCGTTAGCCATTTGTCAAATCTAGATTCAACATAATCTGAATTGATAACTTATGGCGTGATAGAACAAATTTCATGTGTTTCACACATCATGAAATTCATAACAACAGAGACTAATACTCAAATCTCCTTATGATGATCAATTTAGCACTGCCATGTTGTATCCCCTATTCCAATTTAAGAAACAATTAATTACATATGGCTCCAGATCTAAAAATTGAGGGATCTAGCGCTATCCCATGAAATGTTTTCCCTTCTATGTTGAAACTATTATAAAAGGAAGCAATGTAATTACCTATGGGGAGGGAGAAGCCTTTGATACCAGGATACATAGACATAAGATCTTGATGATGTAACTTGTTAATACTCTTTCAAACTTAATACAAAATCATTGATGTTTCATTTCATGTATTGACAACTCCTTAGCACTGTGTTTATTTCTGCAGCGTATGTCGAGCCAAGAGAGCCCCCTAAACTAGGTATGTGTTGTATCAATTATTAGTTTAGCATTTAGCTTTAAGCTTTTATTTCTTTTATTTTCATGTTATACAATATATAATTCAATGTGATTCCATTGTTAGTTTTAATTAATACATGTGTGATGATTTTAGCCACAGGAGTATCCACTTAAATTGCTATTCAACGAATTGAACAGACTATTGCATAAACACTCATCGAGAGTGAAAGATGGTAACGTTTTATTAATCTGTAATTCCTATAGATTCCAATTCAAGTGAACGATGTACACTTGTATTTTTAGATAGTTAGTTTATTTGCATTTGTGTAATTTGTAGTTGCAAGAACATCCACTTCCATCTTTATCCGCCAAGTTAAATAGGCAGTAATTACATGGACACTATAAAGTGAAAGATTGCAATGTGAGGATTTATAAAACTGCAATTCCAGTAGATATTGATTACAATGATTGATGTCCTCTTGCATATGCTTAGATAGTTTATATTTCATTTGATTTGACTCTTAGTTTACTAGTGGCTTGAAGCCTTCTAAATATATTCCTTAGAGTAGGCTCTGATCTTGCACATATTGTGTTTGCATCTCATAAGTCTACGTCTCGGATTGATAATTAAAATGTAATAGAATTTATGTATATAAATTGCCTGGAATTAACCATGTAATTAATTCATCTTGTTCAAAAAGTTTCATGGCACTATAATTTTAACTTCTTACAAAATTGTTCCATTCATTAGCTTGTTCCCCTTGCAAATTCAAATCCCAGCGTTGATACCAAACAATGACGCCATCATTTAGCATTGCATCTTCCAATGAATAAATCACTAAGAGATGGAGATCTCTTATCTGTTAGATTTTCTTAAATTTTCACTAGAAATATATTTACTAGAGTACTTTGATCTTATTTTAACATTTAACAATCATATACTAAAAAATATAAGCATGATCTAGACGCAGATAGACAAGCACAAGAAGACACAAATATTTGTCCTGGGAAAACCCCAAACTCGGGGAAAAACCCAGCCAAATTTTCTTAGAGAGAATAGTTCTAATAATACAGTACAACTATGAACAAGCTATATTCACAAGAACAAAACCAACAATGCAGAAACCTTGATAACAAGTACTTATCTCTTCTTGTCAAACCCTAGTGAGGTTAGACAACTGAGTCACCTCACAACCCTAGTGCAAATCTTCTAGAGGTAGTGCACAATAGAAACCACCAAGAACCCTAGTTGTAGTGTCTCCTAGGGTTGCCTCAGACTTGTGCATCCTTTTCCTTGCTGAGATGATGAATGTAGTGTGTTTAAATGACCAAGGCATCACCTTTATTTATACTAGTTCAATCACTTAGTTGGGGCTGACTTTTCTTCCTGGAAATTCTATTTCAACTTTATTATTTTCCTATGGGTCGACTTCTCTTCATGGAAATTCTATTTCCACTTTATTATTTTCTTGTGGTTCGACTTCTCTTTTGAGGTGTTCTTCAATTGTTCAATGGTCTTCCTTTGACTTCTCTTAGTGAGGGAGGTATTATTTCATGATGTTCTCCTCTAGTAGTCCCAATCACACCCATCCATTTCACATGGCATGGGAAAGACTACCACCATAGCCTCAAGACTACGTTGCAAGTATATATGATGTTTCTCCTCTCCTAGTAGTCCCAATCACACCCATCCACTTCACATGGTATGGGAAAGACTACCACCATAGCCTCATTCACACCTATCCACTTCACATGGATTAGGCAAGGCTACACCATGGTCCCAATCACACCTAAACACTTCACATGGCATAGTTAATACCACGCTACAAGTCCCAATCACACCTAGCCACTTCACATGGCTTAGCAAGACTTGTACCAGGCTGCTCATTACTCCCTTAGTCACTTCACATGACTGATATGGGAATCCCTTGGCCAAAGGGAGAGTATCTTCCCACTGTAAGAGAAACATCACAACTCCCTCTCAATGAGGGAGGAAATTTTTCCTCACGCCAAGCTTGTCTCTGAAGTACTCATACTTTACTCTAGATAGAGGCTTGGTGAGCATGTTTGCTATCTTCTCATCTATAGATATGTACCGGAGCTCCACTACTCCTTTTTGCAACATGTCTTGGATGAAATGGTATTTGATCTCTATATGCATTGACTTGTTGTAAAATAATGGATTCTCTAAAGGCTTTACAAAACTTTGATTATCACTATATATCAAGGTTGGCTCCAACTATAGATCAAATAACCCTCCAAGCAACTTCCAAAGCCACATTGCTTCACAGCTTGCAACATCGGTTGTTATATATTATGCCTATATTGCACTGAGTGCCACTAAGGACTATTTTTTGCTCAACCATGAGATCATACCTGATCCCAAACTAAAGCAACATCCTAATGTGATTTTCCTATCCACTGCACTCCCCGCCCAGTCAAAGTATATATAACCTTGCAGCTTTACTTCATTGTCCGAGACATATTTGAGTCCATATCCAATCATACCATGCAGGTACCTCAACACATGCTTTGCTGCTACCAAATGTACATGTCTAGGCTCAACCATGTACTGACTCAATGTGTTCACTGTAAAGCATATATTCGGCCTGGTGTTAACCAGGTACATCAAGGATCCAATCAACTATCTGTACATCGTGGTATCAACCAAATATGAAGAAGAATCACTCAAGAGCTTCATATTTGTAACCATAGGTGTGGCCATGGACTTGCAGTCCATCATCTCGAATTTATGTAGGATCTCAACTGTATACTTTCCTTGGCTAAGGAATATTTCATCTGGTCTTTGCCACACCTTTAATCCCAAGAAATAGTGCATCAAACCCAAATCCTTCATTTCGAACTCTAAAGTGAGTTCACTCTTGCACCCATCTATGAGCTTCTCATCCCTTGTAAGAAACAGGTCATCCACATATAGTATCAATATCAAGGAGAAACCATCTTCAACCTTGTAGTAAAGGTTGGGATCTACATCACTCTTGGTAAACCCCAAGCTCATCAAATAACTTTCTATTATGGCATACCATGCCCTGGGTGTCTTCTTAAGTTTGTACAAAGCTTTCTTTAATTTACAAACATGGGACTCCTTCCCATGGATCACAAAACCTTGTGGCTACTCTATGTACACTTATTCTTCAATTACTCCATTCAATAAGGTAGTCTTTACATTCATCTGGTGTAATTTCCAACCCATAATAGAAGCAATAGAAATAATAGATCTAATAGAAGTGTACTTGGTTACTGGAGAAAATGTCTCGTCATAATCTTCTCCCTCTTTCTAGGAGAATCCTCTAGCCACAAATCTAGCTTTGTACTTCTCTATCTTGTCATCTACAGCATGCTTGATCTTGTAGATCCACTTGGAAGTCACCATTGACTTCCCTTCCGGTCTCGGGCCCACTTCCCACACATCATTCTTCATGATGGATTGGTATTCTTCCATCATAGCATCCTTCCACACTTGCTTCTTTGCAACTTCCTCATAAGTGGAAGGTTTTGAATCAATGATCTTACTCATTAGCTCCACATAGCTAGAAAGCGTGTGTGGTCTCTTGCTCTCTCTGAAGGAGCCACTGGGAGTTGCATGTTTTTATGCTTCCTACAAAGTGTTCTGGAGCCATGCTAGTCTCTTCTTGGTAACTGTAATCTCTTTGGGTGGATCTAGCGGTATCTCTGGCTCTACTATCTCATTATGATCTTCTGAGATATGTTCTTCTGGAGTAGAGTCAATCATTATGGATCCTGCAAAGTATCACGAATCCATGTTGGCGTCTAATTGGTCACTGCCACGTCTCTAGGTAGATACACTGGCCCTTTTGTCTCTATTGACTCTTCCTGATGACCTGAAGAGTGAAAAATTGAACTATACAATCATCCTACAGAGCCTTCTTCTCCTCACTATCAATCTTCATGTGGAACACTATGAATCCCACAAAAATATCCTTCTTTTCTGAAGGTTCTAACTTCATCATCTTCTGCTTCGGTACATGGATGTATATTGTCATGTATACAACTTCTTGTTTGGATAGTCTGCTCCATGTCTCAAACTAGAGATCATCTAATGTGTTGCCTCCTGCAACCATCACTATAGTTCCATCTCAAGGCCATCACCTGTGACCTGCCTAAAACAAGAACAAGAACAGTTGTCACTATAGCTCCCTTTCAGAGCTATCACCTGTAACCTGTCTGGAACAAAACAAGAACATCTCCATGTTAACTTCCATCGAATTTACAAGGTAACCTACCTGGGATAGAGACAACAACCAAGAACATCTCATAGAAGAGATCAATTTCATCTTGTAAATAAGTACATCATTAGTATTAGACAATGAGAATTTACATAATTATCATCGTACCAAAAATACTCAAGTGTTACTAGACATTTGATAGCAAAAGTCCTCAGCAGTAACAGAACTCTAAAGACCATTGTCCCAGTCACAACATTTACTTAAGATGCAGTAATATAAAATATCAAGCTTGATATGCAAACATGGAGCCTTGTTGTTGTTGTTCAATATGATTTTGAGTTGTCGTATACTATAAGAGACATCATCATTGTTGCCTCCAACTCTTTCCTCTAAGTGCATTAGATATATGATCATTTTAGATATGTTGTCATTGCTTGAACAAATGTCCTTTTTCCAAGTGTACATATCCTGCAAACACCCTCATGATATAACTTATATACAACTGTGTACCTCTGAAATTTGTAGCACCATCCAGCTTGTCTTCTAATCTCAAGGTTTGTGCAACTGGCAACTACAACTACAATTGCAACTATAGTGAGAAATTTCAACTTTTACCAAGTTGTAATCTGAGACCACCAGGAGGTGTACTAGGCTAGGGTGAGTTTTCCTATGGTAAAATTAATCTTAGTGTCCTCCAATAAATTGCTCAATGAGCTTGACAAAAATTGTGTAGCGACAAATCACAACAATGTACAATCTTCCTTCCAATGATTAAACTATTCTAAAGGTAACCTGCTCTAATACTCTGTTAGCTTTTGTTAAATTTTCAGTAGCAATATATTTACCAGAGTACTTTGATCTTATTTTAACATTCAATAATCATGTACTGACAAATATAAGTAGGATCTAGAAGCAGATAGACAAGCACAAGAAGGCACAAAGATTTATCCTCGGAAAACCTCAAACTTGGGGAAAAACCCAGCCAACTTTTCTTAGAGAGAATTTTTCTTATAACACAATACAACCATGAACAAGCTCTATTCACAAGAGCAAAACCAACAATGAAGAAACCATGATAACAAGTACTTATCTATTCTTCTTGTCAAACCCTAGTGAGGGTAGACAACTGAGTCACCTCACAACCTTAGCACAACTCTTCTAGAGGTAGCGCACAAGAGAAACCACCAAGGACCCCAGTTGCAGTGTCTCCTAGGGTTGCCTCAGAGTTGCGCCTCCTTTTCCTTGCTAAGATGATGAGTATAGTGTGTTTAAATGAACAAGGTGTCACCTTTATTTATACTAGTTTAGTCACTTAGCTGGGGCCGAATTTTCTTCCTGGAAATTATATTTCCACTTTATTATTTTCCTGTGGGTCGAATTCTCTTCCTGGAAATTATGTTCCCACTTTATTATTTTCATGTGGTCTGACTTCTCTTCCAGGGTGTTCTTCAACTGTTCAATGGTCTTCCTTTGACTTCTTGGAATCTTCCTCTCTAAGAAAAGTTGTCGAGGAGGGAGTACCTCCCGCTGCTACAAAACATCAACATTATCAATTCCTTGGACTATTTGTAATTACCTTTACAACGAATCCAATGATCCTCCCTTATTCTCAACTTGTTTCCACTTCCAAACTTCCATGTTGTCCATCTTCGAATTAGTGCAAAATATTTCACCAAAGATTTCCAAACAATAAAACCTCCATTAGAATTTGTCCTTTATTTTCTAAACCAATATTCTATAGACATCCTGCTTAAATATTTGGTTTTCATAACCTTTCCCCATAGACCTTCATTGTATATTAACCTCCATAAACTTTTAGCAACTAAAGCTAAACTAGATAGAAGAATATTTTTTTAGCCCCACCCTCCAACCTCTTTCAAATTTTCCACTTTGGTCCATTTAGCTATATGAATTCCTTTATTTTCCCTATTACCAATCCAAAGAAAACTAAAGCATTTTTTTCCTAATTTTGATTAGGATGCCTTTAGGGATATGGACAATGGACATCCATTACACATGAATATTTTCTAGCACATTCTTGACTCGGACTAATCTCCCTCCCCTAAACAATTGTATATTACACCATAGTGAAATTCTAGCTTATTGTTTTATACAACCGAGTCCAATAATCATACCTACAATTCATTAGGTTTTAAGATAAACCTAAGTACTTTATTCCTTAATCTAACTTCACAAAATCCATATGAAACTAATTCACAACATGGGCATTTTATTCCTCAACCAAATCATTGAACAACATTGTAGACTTCCTCATATTGATTTACATACCTATATCCT